>SKCR01022953.1:0-201922 GCA_019454045.1 Zanthoxylum bungeanum | reverse complement strand
AATGACTCCAATGTTGGATCAAATAGTGGGATGATTGGGGAGGTCTGGATCTCCTCGTCATTGGGAGGTAGTGGAGATATGTTACAATTGTGTTGGAGCTTCGCATGGTTGAACTTTTCCCCTCCAATTTCATGGTCGTTCTTGGATGATGGCTAACTGGGTGGCTGTAGGATCTGATGTCTGCTTGCTTGAAGCCATGGATCGTTTTATATGCTAGGTCATAGATAGAGATATATTTGCTTGCTAAGAATCGCTACTGCCCCACAGTGGGCGCCAAATTGTAGATGCTGGTTTTTGCCCGAGGTCCACAATTGAGATTTCGTGAAATGGGGCACTGGCGATCCTGCAAAACAGAGATGTAGAGTGAGCGGGAGTACTGCCCACCGGTGTGGTGGGTGCCGGGGGCACTCCGACGCTCAAGTCAGTGAAGGAACTGAGGAAGTATTAGGAGGAGGGGCAAAGTAAGATACTACCTTGAGCTTCGTAGGGTTCCATGAGGGTGGTTGATGTGAGATACTGAAAGCTATGGTGAGAATATGGTTGAACTATGAGAGTCGATCCCCCCTTCCTCTTGGATACTCTTCGTTTATATACACACACCTTCGGGGGGTGTATTTACTACTGTTTGATTGCTTTGTCCGTTGGGCGTCAGTTATGGATGACTCCATAAAGGGTGTTTATTGTGTTTGCCCGTTTGTAGGCTGGTAACGTTATGAGTGCTGTTCGCGAGCTTGGGCATTATGTGGACTGACTTTTGGAGGATCCTTCGGTTGTGGGTGATGGTGTTCACTAGGCTTGGGCCTGCGCCATGCCTTTGGGGTTTGATTAGAGAGTTTCGGGGGTGTATTTAGCGGTGGACCTGGAGCAAAAGGTCGAAATTGCCCTTGGGCCAAATTTGGCCCATACAATTATGAACTGTCGTCGGCTTCTTATGGCCGCTTATATCTAAGCTGGTACAGGTTAGGGCAAACATCTTATATCTTAATGGGTTTGGGTATCCTTGTTCTGGTGCTCTATGTCCTGGTAGGATCTACTCCTTATATAAGGTAGGTCTGAAGTAGGCTCTATCAGGGCCACTTCCTTAGCAGATGTCACTGGAGGGTTCGAAGATTATATATTTTAAGGTCTTGTCTCTATCGGATTACTAGGGGTAAAATAACTAACTGTTCCTGTTTCTTGTTTGTGAGTCTCGGTCTGGGTTTGGGGATCTGGGGTTTTCTACATCATTTCCAACATCTCTCATCTGTGAGGACTCTCGAGACTAGTCTCGATCTCTGGCTCATTTTTATCCTTCTATTTATTCCTCGTTACTAGGAAGGTTCGCTGTTTATATAAGGCACTTGAGGCTCTCAAATCTATTTGAAAGAAGTTTCTAGGGAGGAAATGAATTTTACGCCTACTAGTCATTTTAACACTTGCTCGTGATTTTCTATTCTCTTTACCACTATAGGTTCTGTATCTCTGTCTTATAACTGTTTTTAGTTATTCGGGGAGCTTGCTATCAGTATGAAGTATTCAAGAGTTACTAAATCAACTGGAAGAATTTCTAGGAAGGAAAAGAATTCTTATTTAGAAGGAAATGACTTTGCTTAGGTCTACTCGGTATTTTACTCTTGTTCATACTTGCTATATTCCACTTCTATACTCCAAATTCTGGTGTCTTCCATATTATCTCATTATGTGTCTTCGATCCTTACTGTTATATGCTTTGGCATTTTCTTATCTATCTATTTCCGTACCTCTATCTCTATTTGCTTGTTTTGATCATCTATCTATCCATTCATGATTTTCTTTCTAGCTTTCTCTTTCTACTTTCCTGGGTAAGTATTCTTTGAACTTTACTATTCCTCATTGTTTCCTTACTTTTCTCATCTTCAACTAGTTAACTAACTACACATACTTTCTTACTCCTTATAGCTTTTTCTTCCCGCTCTCTAGGTAATTTTTATTCGAATCTTACTGTTTGGTTTCATATCTAGTCTGTACCTCTACTAATGGCTCATGATAACTTTAGAAAAGTTCTTAACGTGAATCTAGAATGTCGTTGCTCTTGTAAGGAATACTATTCAAATGGTCTGAAAATAACTTACTAACCTTTGTATGGAACTTTTGAGGACGTACTCGAGGATCAGATACTGGAGAGGTATTACCCCGCATACAAGTATCACGGATATACTTTGTATACAAAACCCCAACACTCTACCCACTGCAGTCACTGACTCCCTAGACCATGCTCTGATACCATCGTAGTAACATCCCCGATCCGGAGATATTATCGGCGGGAAATAGGCTATACTATTCCCCTGAGCCTCTAACATACTAACTGTATACTTTACTACTGTCTTATCTCAACTATAACTTGAACATGAGACCCTTGCCCAAACCTTAACATAAAATGTAAAAGATTTCATACTCACATAAACTTAACATCACATACATTTCGACTCTACACTTTAGTACTGAAACACAACTTTACTATATAATTTTCTGAAACTAAACTTTATTTGACTTGACTGAACTCATACTCTGACTGGTGGACTCAGACCCACTAGTGACTGCCATCAGTATTCATCATCTCGAGTTCGTCCTCCCGGAATACCTGCAAAATAAACACTGGGAGTGGGGGTTAGATTGCTGTACGATCTAAGTGAGTGGACAAAAAAATGAAAATTTATATAAAAGCTTTTGGTTTCTAAACCATAGTGTCAGAAACATCTTAATATGAAAACTCTTTTCTAAAAACTTCTTCTGAAATCCCTTTTATAAAACTTGTCTTTTTGAAAACTACTTTTAAAATTCTGATTTCTGAAAAACTATTTACTGAAAATCTGATCACTGTGAACTGCTTTGTATCAGAAAACATTGACGTATATGGACGTTACGTATCACCGTCCCCCATACGCCTGACTGGAGCCAGCAGTACAAATCCTTGACTTTGGGGCGTTACGTATCGCCGTCCCCCAAAGCATGCCACTACTGTCCCTGAAACTGGTGGTCTTGGGGCGTTACGTATCGGCGTCCCCCAAGCGATAAAATAGAACTGAGGGTGCAGATCTATGCTACCACCCAAGCTCTGAAACTAGGGTCTAGGGGTGTTACGTATCGCCGTCCCTCCAGTCCTCTACATGTGCACATGTCCTCTATCCGTCAATTCCATCTCTTTATAAATTACATACTGGGGTGGGTTTTTCCCCCATGCCCCGAAAAAAACATAAATCTCATGTTTGAAAATATTTGTAACTCAAAACTCATGCTAAAAAAATAATCTTTCTAAATCATCACTGTATGTATATAAAAAGAACATATGTAATAAAATTTAGTCTAATGCCCTACATGTTTTTTAAAAAGTAAGTCTGAATTCAAAACTGTTAAATAAAATCAGTTCTAAAAAAAAGGTCCACTCACTATTATAGGAATCTGGCTGGCACTGGATCCCTTGTCGAAGGAAATTGTGGTTCCTGTGGATAATCTATTATCGGAAACTTGATTAGTCTATATGTTGCAAAATGGGTTTCAGAACTTAACTAAGCTTATTATTATATCAATATGTTTTAGCTACAAGGCTAATCATGCTTGTAACTTGATAGAAAGTATGAATACGAACTGGTATGAGACCTATAAGGTGGCCTCTAACATGCTAGGATAGAACTGAGGTTGTTTACAATTGATTAGGAATGGTTTTGAGCCCCGCGTTGCGACGCAAGTACTTGCGCGTCGCGACGCGAATCCATTTTCCAGGGTTCTGATTTTGCTTCTTCATGTTCATCCTCTATCTAAATTACCACAAGCATTTTTCCACAATAAAATTAATGCACAAACTAACTTATTTAACTTCTAATTCACAAATTCACCATTAAGATATCATCCTCAACCAATTCTCCAAGTCTCATAATCCTTGTTTCACAAAACTTTCAAATCTTCCAAAGTTTAGATATTTTAACTCAACAATTAATTTCTTAACATATCAATAAGCATAAAAACATCCAAAATATTGTTGTGATTCACCGATCACTTTAGAGAAGATTTGAGGAAAAACTGAATTGCTTCTATTACTATACTAGAATAGAGTACACAAGTTTACACTTGAAAATTACAAAAAACCTCTCACTCTCTCTATACAACACTCACTCTTTGGGATGCCTCACATTCACTGGAAAGCCTTGAATTTATAGCCAAGAATCACACACTGTTTATGCCACAAATCACTCCTTGATTTATGGCATCAATTAGTTTGTTGTATCAAACTTTCAAACCCACCGAAAGTTTGTTTGGCCATTTTCTTATGGCTTCTACTTGCAGCTGGAATCATGGTGGGAAACTTCTCAGCACCTTCTTGGCAGCTGGACTCTACAATTCTCCCTATCCAGCTACATTTGAAGCAATCGTCATCTGTCAACTATCCCGGCTATGTCTCTGCACAACTCTAGCTTGTCCCGAGTAACCACATTTGTTAACATGTCAGCTGGATTCTCATCTGTATGGATCTTCACTAGTCTCAGTAGTTGTTGATCCATCACCTCGCATATCCAGTGATAGCGAATATCAATGTGTTTCGTCCGGGAATGATACATTGAGTTTTTGCTCAAGTCCAGAGCACTCTGACTGTCATAATGTATCTTGTTTTCTGTCTGCTTGATCCCTAACTCTTGGAGAAAATACTTTAACCACAACATTTCTTTTCCTGCCTCAGCTATAACGATGTACCCAGCTTTTGTTGTGGATAATGCAATACACCTCTGTAATCTTGGCTGCCATGACACCGCTCCCCTGCAAAAGTGTAGATGAATCCTGATGTAGATTTCCTACCATCAAGATCTCGCGCCATATCTGAATCTGTATAGCCTTCCAAGATCAGATCAGCTCCCCCGTAACACAGACGAAACTTCGTTGTACCCTTGAGGTACCTGAGAATCCATTTGACTGCCTCCCAGTGTTGCTTTCCAGGGTTAGAGAGAAAACGGCTCACTACACCCACTGCGTGTGCAATATCTGGCCTGATACATACCATTGCATACATAAGGCTTCTAACAGCTGAAGAATATGGTATTGCTGACATTTCCTCTATCTCTTTCTTGGATGAGGGGCACGAACTCTTGCTCAGTTTGAAATGGTGCGCTATCGGAACACTGACTGGTTTGGCTTTCTGTATATCGAACCTTCTGATTACCCATTCAATATACCTTTCCTGTGAAAGCCACAACTTCTTGTTCTGTCTATCATAAACAATCTCCATTCCCAAAATCTGTTGAGCTGGTCCTAAGTCTTTCATGTCGAAAGCCTTGGAGAATTCCTTCTTCAGCTGGCTGATCTTCGCTGCTTCTTGTCCAACAATCAACATGTCATCTACATACAGTAAAAGAGCAACAAAATTTCCATCTGGAAACCTCTGAATGTATACATACTGATCTGCTGCAGTTCTTTTATAGCCTTGACCCACCATGAATGAGTCGAACTTCTTATACCACTGCTCTTTTTTAGCTTGCAAACAAGGTTTTCTTTTCCTGAAACCTTGAATCCTTCTGGCTGCACAATGTAGATTTCTTCATTTAGATCACCATGAAGAAATGTTGTTTTGACATCCATCTGTTCAAGCTCCAAGTTCAATCTGGCTACCAATCCTAAGATGACTCGGATTGAAGCCATTTTTACCACCGGTGAAAAGATCTCATCAAAGCCAATTCCCTTTTTTCTGTAGGAATCCTTTCACTACTAGCCGAGCTTTGCATTTCACCACTTTCCCACTACCATATTTCTTGATCTTGAATACCCATTTGTTCTTCAGTGCCTTCATTCCATGTGGGAGCTTGACTATCTCATAAGTGTTGTTTTTATGCAGAGATTCCATTTCATCATGCATTGCGTGCAGCCATTTGTCTTTGTCTTTATGAGATACAGCTTCGTTGAAGGTTTCTGGCTCCCCCTCTTCAGTAAGCAGAATGTATTATGATCCTGAGTATCTAGCTGATGGAATCCGACTTCTCTCAGATCTTCGTACTGGAGGTTCTGGCTGTCTGTTGTCATCCGGATCTGTGGATGATCCTGAAGCCTCTGATGGAGCAGGCTGCAACTCCCCTGCTCAATACTTCATTCCTCCTCCGGTTCTGCTTCTGGTATATCTTGCACCCCATCATCATCTGTGGCCGTTGGTGTTGGTGCTAGGGTAGTGTCTGGATTTGCATCGCCATTTTCAGCACTGGTTTTAGAAGGCATCTTGGGCTTTTCAATGTCTTATATTGTCTGGTCTTCGAGAAACAATACATCCCTGCTTCTGATGACCTTCCTTTTCTTCGGGTCCCATAGCCTGTATCCAAATTCCTCATCTCCATAGCCTATGAAGATGCATGGAGTAGTCCTTGCATCGAGCTTCTGCCTGAGCTCCTTGGATACATGTGCAAATGTTAGACATCCGAATATTCTGAGGTGAGAATATGAGTGATTTTTACCAGACCACACTTTCTCCGGAATCTCGAAGTTCAATGGCACAGATGGCGATCTGTTGATCAGGTAGCAGGCGGCACGAACAACTTCTCCCCATAATGGCTTTGGCAGCTTAGCCATGCTGATCATGCTTTTGACTTTCTCCATAATGGTGCGGTTCATTCTTTCAGCGATACCATTGTGTTGTGGGGTGCATGGGACAGTCTTCTCGTGTCGAATGTCATGGCTTCCACAGTAGGCATCGAACTCTCGGAAGTGTATTCGCCTCCATTGTCTGTGCGAAGGCACTTCAGTTTCTTCCTTGTTTCACGCTCAACCATGGCATGAAATAGTTTGAAATAGTCCAGGACCTGATCCTTTGTTTTCAGAAAATACACCCACACTTTCCGAGAAGCATTGTCAATGAAAGTCAGAAAATATTCATTATCGCCTAGTGAGTTTACCTCCAAGTGACCACATACATCAGAGTACACCAGACTGAGTAACTCTGATTTCTTTGTAGAAGAGAAATTGAAAGAGACTCTGTGTTGCTTACCGAATAGACAGTAGTTGCAAGGATCCAGAGCAGCATTTTTAGAGACAGTGATTAGATCCTTCTTTGTCAAGGTAGACAACCCTCTTTCACTCATGTGACCGAGTCTCTGGTGCCACAAATTCTGAGAAGCCTCCCGTTCAGCTACATTGATGCTTTCTGCACAAATCTTCACATGAGTCTTATATAAGGTTCCACAGATATGTCCTCGGGCGATGACTATGGCACCTTTTATCATCCTCCAAGTGTCGTTGCTGAAGTGGCTAGCATAGCCATGTTTTTCAAGGGCTACCGCGAGAGTAAGTTAAGCCGAAGTTCTGGAACATGTCTGACCTCCTTCAGGGTTATTGTATACGCTGCGTTTGTCCGCAATTGTATTTCACCAATTCCTACTATCTGAGAGGAACTAGTATTCCCCATCTTCACTGCTCCAAAGTCTCCAGCTTTGTATGTTGTGAAGAAATCCCTGTGAGGAGTGACGTGGTAGGATGCTGCAGTATACACCACCCACTCGACATCTTGAGTTGCGGTGTGAAGGCATGCACCTTCCTGGTCGGAGCATATAGCTACATCTATAGTGGTAACTACTAGTGTCTCCTCATCATTCTTCTTCGACTGGTTAATTCCTTGTCCTTGATCCCGTTGCAGTTTCAGGCAATTTTTCTTCAAGTGGCCTTCTATGCCACAGTGGAAGCACTTGTATGTCTTTTTCCCGTCCTTGGATCTACCCCTGCTTTTGCTTATGCCTCTCCTCTCACCTTGATGTTTCTCCTGTTGTCTTTCTCGTTGCTCCGAGACAAGGGTTTCTGACAAGAACTCACTTGGGTTGGAAACCAAGCAAACCCCAAAGCATCTTTCTCAAAACCCCAAGAACTTTGAATACTGATTTTTTAGGAACAAAACCCAACCAAGATCATCCCCTAACCACCATGAAACTCATGTCCATGATAACAACAAGCATGAAATCAGATTGTATTTTGCTAGCAATGGAGACGCCACTAAGTTGCCAAGCTTAGATAAGTCAATTTGAACTTGAAAAAGGGAATCCCTCCCTCAACAAGGTTTCGGCCATAGCTATGGAAAGCAAAAAGCTTTTCTCTCTTTCAAATTTTGTATATTATGTTGGTTGTTTCCAAAATACAAAGAAGAGTCTTATAATAAGAGTTATAAGAGAGTGAAAAGACTAAAATGACCCTAGAGCTAAAATGACCAAAATACCTAAGTCAAGCACCTCAACCACGACCATTAAGGTCATTTTTCACCTAAATAAACTTAAAACAAAGATTAGAAGCTAATCTCACTTAAGCTAATTGAGGTGCTTACATGCTATAGTAAATTGACGTGCTTCCGGCTAAGTACAGATCTAAGCATAATTAAGCCTAATGGCATAGTCAACCATGCAAATTTCATCATAAATAAAGTCAAAATGTCGAGCACAAATGACAAAAATGCCCCCATTTGGCCGAATTCAACATAGTCCCAAAATAGGTGAAATTAGGTCAAAAGGGTGCTGGTTCTGAAGCTGCTCTGCTATGCTTCAGTCTGAGCTGATCTGGGTCAAATGAAATAGCTTGGGGACCTCTATTTTTATGCCCATATGTGTCTCTGGTGTGCACTTGACTTGGTTGCTGCAACTGGTCACATAGCTCTGAGCTAGTCCCGCAAAGGACTATCTGATATTCTTTGCTCTTTGGTGTGTGATTGGACCTGTTGGCAACTATATGGGTTCCTCCAAGTTGTTGGCTGCATCCTGTAATATCTTTGGTGTGGTTGGACTCATGTCAGCTTCTATTTGATCTGAGCCCACGTCTTTTCTTCTGGCTTCTTCATTTGACAGAGCATCTGTAGGATACAAAAATCGGCGACTCTGTTCTAGGCTCGCGGCCTAGTCGGGAGTACGGAGTAGCCCACAGGGGAACTAAACCGGAGAAATAACATGGAGTCACCACCCAGTGTGAACTAGGAAAATGATTTAAGGCCGTACTCACCCATCGCAAGGGAAGACCTCAAACCGTTGGGTTCGGAATGGTCCCTTACTTATGCCACTTGTAATGAACAGATTTATGTAATAATATAACCGAGTCTACGCAACAACAACCTACATCTAAGTTTTCATACTACATATATCTAAGTTTACATGCATAAAAGTAAGTCGGAATAACGGCAAGCACACAATCTCATGCATACATTAAATCGCTAAGCATGGCAATGTAAATAAATAATAATCTAAACATAAACATAGAAGAGACATAATCAAGTTCCTAATGCGAAAGAAATAACTAATCATGCTCGAAAATAACCAACTAAATCATGCATAAAAATAAATAACATACTAACGACTAAATCATGCTTACAAAGATAATTAATATACTAAACAACTGAATCATGCTCAAAAGTAACATACTATTTCTAATAAATAACAAACAAACATAAAATTGGATGACACGAAATATG
Organism: Zanthoxylum bungeanum; assembly: GCA_019454045.1. Lineage (NCBI taxonomy): Eukaryota > Viridiplantae > Streptophyta > Magnoliopsida > Sapindales > Rutaceae > Zanthoxylum > Zanthoxylum bungeanum. The sequence goes on along the minus strand of SKCR01022953.1, from coordinate 192,498 downwards.
TGTGTCTCTCGAGTGGTACGTGGAGTTGTTTCCCAAGTAAAAACCGTATTACCGTCCATTCGGATTCGGCTACGGAATTTACGTCTGGGTTTCCATCCGATATACCACAAGAGAGAACATATATTCCATTCATCCGAAAGTCATAGCATACACCAATCAACAATACTCATGCGAAGTAAAATAGGAAAACAAATCAAAAATAAAGGGGAATAAAAAAAAAAGGTGCCCTCAGGTCTAACCTCTTAAGTCGTATCTTGGAAGTGCGCTACGCGGTTTTCAGAAGGGTTAATTCTCCGTAACTCCTTCGGTTCACTGGTTTAATGTTTTCTTTCGTTGATTCACTGTTTTTCTGCGGTTTCCTCTGTTTTTGTTGTATTTTATGGTCGTTGGGTTTAGTTACTGTTTGTGGTATTCGGAGACTGTTTTGTGCTATTTTTGGGACTGTTTTTGTTACAGTTTTTGATGTTCTGGTTGTGCAGTTTTTGAGACTGCTTTGCGGTATTTTAGGGGTGTAGTTTGCAGGTTTTAAGGGTGCAGTTTGGGTGCAGTTTGAGGACTGTTTTGAAGGGAAATATGGGTTAATGTGGGGCTATTTGTGGCGTGAAATATGGGCTGTTGTGGGGGCTATTATTTACGTGAATTTGAGGCAGTTTGTGAGGGGGGTTGTGGCTTTGATTTGAGGCAGTATGTGAGTGGGGTGTGGCGTTAATTTGAGGTAGTATGTGAGGGGGTTTGTGGCGTTGATTTGAGGCAGTTTTTGAGGGGGCTATTGAATGAAGGAGTAATGGGCATGGGCGGGACTGATTGGTGCGTGTTTATGCGTTGATTTGAGGGGCTTCCGAGGTCGGTTTGTGTGTTGATTTTGAGAGGCTACTGTGGGGTGTTTTATTTGGCTTTGTGAGTGGATTTGAGGGTATCTGAGTATGTTTCTGAGAGTTCAACAAGAAGAAGCAAGGGCTGTGGTTTGCCGAGAGTGATGGGATATGGGAGAGGGCCGAGTGAGAGAGAGAGGTTAAGGTTTCTTGATGCTGTATGGATGCTAGTGAGTGTCTTTCTTTGTTGGGCGTGAATAGCTAGCCCCAATGTGTTAGTTTAGGCTTCTTTTTATAGGAAAGGGTTGGGGTTTACCTTATGTGAATAGGGAAAGAATATTGTGTAATTATGGGGGGATATTTTAATTAGTGTGCTATAAGGAAAAATCTATTTAATTATGGATGTGATTTGGTTTGATTTGATTAGATCTCTTTTAATTAGGAATATGATTTAATTTGATTTGATTTGATTTCTTTAATTTGGGAAAGTGATTTGTCTTGATCTTAGCATGTGTTTAATGTGTGATTTTGTTATTTTGGAAGGTGATGGGCGTGACTTAGGTCTATTTGGGCGTGGGTTTGGCTCATTTTGGTGGGCTTGGTGTGTGGCTTGGTGGTGTGTGGGCTTGGTGTGTGACTTGTGGGGGTTTGGGCCAAGGATAAGTTTAAAACAGAGATCTTACAAGCAAACCCGAAGCTTAAGCGAACGAATTAAATCCAACAAGGTGTCAATTTCTGACTCTTTCCTTCCGACGTCCGTTTCCCGCGACTTCCACAATTTAAAGAGGTAGTGTCTCCATGTGAGACTCATCATCGGGACTTATATGCAAAAATGCAGCGCCTACAGTTGCCCCGACTTTGATGGGACTTGTGCAGTGTGAGATAATGACAATCCTATCAAAGTTTATGCAATGCATTTTTACTTACCTGGCTCGCCAGCTGCCACCTGACTTGCCTGTTGCTTCAAACTAAGTTGGTATTGTGTGAGATGCTGCGACCCCAAGGTTCATCCATGCAAGATGCTGCGATCTCTAGGAATCACTATCGAACTGTGACATGAGGTGGTCCATTCCCGAACCGTTACCGTGAGGTGGTCCATTCCCGAACCGTTACTGTGAGGTGGTCCATTCCTGAACCGTTACTGTGAGGTGGTCCATTCCCGAACCGTTACTGTGAGGTGGTCCATTCTTGAACCGTTACTGTGAGGTGGTCCATTCCTGAACCGTTACTGTGATGTGGTCCATTCCCGAACCGTTACTATGATGTGGTCCATTCCCGAACCGTGCTCCATTCTCGAACCATGCTTCATTCTTGGAGTGCCATTCTCAGCTTGTTCATTCCCGAACCGTGCCCCATTCTCGGAGTGCCATTCTCGGCTTGTTCATTCCCGAACCTTGCTCCATTCTCGAATTGCCATTCCCGACTTGTTCATTCCCGGACCGTGCTCCATTCTCAGAGTGCCATTCTCGACTTGTTCATTCCCGAACCGTGCTCCATTCTCGGCTTGTTCATTCCCGAACCTCGCTCCATTCTCGGCTTGTTCATTCCAGAACCGTGCTTCATTCTCGGAGTGCCATTCCCGAATTGTGCTCCATTCTCGGAGTGCCATTCCCGACTTGTTCATTCCCGAACCGTGCTCCATTCTCGGAGTGCCATTCTCGGCTTGTTCATTCCCGAACTGTGCTCCATTCTTGGAGTGTCATTCTCGTCTTTTTTCATTCCCGAACCTTACTCTATTCTTGGAGTGCCATTCCCGACTTGTTCATTCCCGAACCGTGCTCTATTCTCGGAGTGCCATTCCCGGCTTATTCATTCCCAAACCGTGCTCCATTCTCGGAGTGCCATTCCCAGCTTGTTCATTCCCGAACTGTGCTCCATTCTCAGAGTGCTATTCTCGGCTTTCTGATGATATGTGGGCCTCAACCCTGGGACTCATCCCAAAACTAATACTGATGTGGGCCTCGACCTTGGGACGCATCCCCAAAACTGACACTGATGATGTGTGGGCCTCAACCCTGAACTGATACTGATGTGGGCCTCACCCCCAAACTGATACTGATGTGGGCCTCGCCCTGGGACTCATCCCCAAAAATGATACTGACGTGGGCCTCAACCCTGGGACTCATCCCCAAACTGATACTGATGTGGGCCTCGACCCATGCTCTATCCTCAAACTGATACTGATGTGGGCCTCGCCCCAAACTGATACTGATGTGGGCCTCGCCCCCAAACTGATACTGATGTGGGCCTCGCCCCAGACTGATACTGATGTGGGCCTCGTCCCCAGAATGATATTGATGTGGTGTTGCATATCAACATGCTGTATTGCCTCTCACGAGATAATCATGATATCTAAGCATATTTTCATCCTCAACGGATGCTTCGCGTCGAAACCAGAGAACCTTCAAAGTACTCAATACACTTAAATATGATCGACTGCATGAGTGATCTGAACTAGACTCCTAGTGTGTGTGGCCAAAGCTCTATCACAGCTTAATCCTTAAGTAAGCCAACTCGATGATTTTGTCTCGGAGAATTGGATCAATGGGTCTAACCAACCTAGACGTCTTGATCATACTATGTGATTACTTCCTTGTACTCAACATGGTATGGTTTTCTCTTTTTTCTTTCGTCTCTTTCTTTTCTTTCTTTCTCATTTTCCGATACACCTACCCTTTAAGGTAGCATTTCTCCTCATGGTGGTCCTAATACTCGCCCGCCCATGGGTAGCTTCACGCTTATCGGTTATAGGTGGTCTATTTTTTCTTTTCTTTTCAGAGACTTTTTCTTTGTTTCCAACCATATCATATATCGTAGCATAAGTAAACCAGGATGAACATCCAAGCAAACAGTCATTCACTAATCCGCTATCTCTTCAACTAGTCATATTGCCAACCACTCAGGCTTCTACCGCTAAGTTCTCTGAATCAAGTGCTCGCGAGTCCAGCCGAGACCAACCACTCAGAATGCCGGATGATGGCACATCTCGCACTTATCGTTTCTAAGGTTTCCCTACAGCAAACAATGTCACCACCAGACATATGCCTAACCATCAAGGATTTATCTCTCTCTCATTTTTTTTTCACTCACTCCACTGGAATTCTTCTTTTCAACCGTTGATAATGTGGGCTTCGCCCCCTGGGATTCCTTCTGGAAACTAACATTGATATGGGCCTCAACCCTAAGATTCCTCCCCGAAACTAACACTGATATGGGCCTCAACCCTGGGATTCATTCCTGAACTGATACTGATTCATTCCTGAAACTGATAACACTGTATTGTGATGAGTGGTTTTATATCACTATTTCCCACTCAGCTAACCTAATATTTTGTATAGTTTTCTCGGGTTATGTGAACGTTTTGATGTGTTTTGTGTTATTTTGCAGATAAATAAAGTTGGGAAAGCATTGGAAGCAATTTGGGGCCAAAATAGAGAAAAAAAATGATAAAGGGGCATTTTTGTAATTTTCAGCGTCGCGACGCAAATCCCTTCAGCATCGCGACGCCTAAAGTGCGATGGCCATGCTAACATGCACCGAGGGACACATGTCAGAATCTGAGAAATTGGACTTGCTAATGTGCGCCGGATCTTGCTAACGTGCTCCGTGCCACGTGTCATCATCACAGAAGATCTGCTAAAATGCGCCGGCTGCCACATGTCGAAATCTCATTGGACAAAGCAAGCACGTGCCACTTGTCAATCTCTCATTGGATCGAATATTGGACAAATCACATGTTGCCATGTGTCGACCTCTCATTTGACCGATCCTAAGCGCGTGCCACGTGTCAACTTCTCATTTGACCAAAAATCCAGCCATTCACCGTGCGCCACGTGTCGTCTTCTGATTACGCCGACAGAACCCGCGTGGTCAACCTGTGTTGACCGAAGACGCATCTTGGCGTCGCGACGCCAAGCCCTTTGGCGTCACGATGCCAGAAGCCGAAACTGCCTATAAATTCATCTCATCTTCACTTCATTTGATGTGCTTTCCTTGGGAGCTTTTCCATGTTTTTAGAGGATTGCATCTAGTTTTTGTAAATATAAATAATATTTAATTTATGTATTTTAATTTTCAGTAGTAATAATAATAGTTCATCTTCTTCTTCTCCTTTCTTTTATGTTTTGTAGTTAATTTTCCACTGGGGAAGGGTGAAGCTTTTATTATTTTAATTTAGATTAATCTCCCTTAATTATAATATAGAAATTATAATTCAAATTAAAAAGATTACCGCCTTAATGGCTGGTTTTATTTATTTGACATAAAGTGGCACCGCCTATATGGTCGGTCTTAGGTGACAGATAATTACCGCCTATATGGCTAGTTTATGGACAAATAATAATACCGCCTTTATAGCTGGTCGGACTTAATTAAAATCTAATTTAATGAGGATACCGCCTTTATGGATGGTCGGTAATATCACGATTAATTTTTATATTATAAAAAGGGAGATGTCTAAATTATAAATAGTAAAAGTGGATCCCCAACCCTAATATTTTATTTTTATTCTAGGGAAGTGATGAAACACAATATCCACACTTAATAATTGATTTTATTTTTATGGGTAATTCTTTAGTTTGTTTATTGAGTCTTAAGCTTAATGCTTCTTGTTGTCTGATCACCAATAAGATTGATGTGGTAAACTTAAAATGAACTAGACATAGGGATTTTAAGTTTCAGCCTTAGATTCAATAGCCCACGATCTTCCTTGAGGATAGATAACCCTTTAATAGATTTCCTTACAGGATAGACATATACCTGTCGGGCGGGGGTAGCCATAATTGGAACTTAATCTTAATGAATCTAGGTAATTTGGTTGACAAAGACATATGGTTCAATTGGGTTATACTGGGTATTTGCATCTGACCATCGACAGAGGCTTTTGCATATTTTCGTGTTCTAGGTCAGTAAACTGATTTATTACACATAAATAAGAGAATCAATTCATCTTTATAATAATATTGTGTGGAGTCACGACCCTAGATCCTTGAATCTTTTCTTTTATTTTCCTTAGTATTTTCTTTTGAGTCTGTTTTTATTTTATTTTGCAAAACCACATTCAACCAATGAAAAGCAATCAATTCCCTTCCCCCTATAATTAGATACCTGTAAATAAATAGTATCAATAATTAATAACAACAGTAGGAATTAAGTCCTCGTGGGATCGATATTTTTTATACTACTTGAACGATACGTGCGCTTGTGTTATACGCGTGTGTTTACGCCGGTCAAGTTTTTGGCGCCGTTGTTGGGGACTTATTTTTCTTGAGTTATTAATTTTGAAGCTATCTAATTTATTTGTATCTAATTTTCTTTATTTTTATCTTAAATTTTTATTTCTTTCTTTTGTTTTCAGGTGATTGAAAAATGGAACATTATTGGGAGATTGAAAGATTTTCGAGCTTTACTAGAAGAAGATACACCCCAAATCTGGGAGCAACAGTCCGGTTTTCTGAGGCCTGTTGTTCAGCTCAACAACTATCACTGGATGTCAGAATCAAGCAATACTACATTTGCTCAATAGAACGAAATGGGGAGATGTGTAATATGTGATGGTAACCACCCGAGCGATCAATGTATATACCTTTCAGAGTGGCAGAATTATTGGAATCATTCAAGGTACGAGGAATCATCACATTTTCCATCTTATCCACCATTCATCTAAGATCTTCATCAACAATCAGAACCATCAAAAGAAGATCAGATGATTGACATGCTCAAATATTGCGTCAAGAAATAAGACAAAAAGTTGGATACAATTCTTGAAACATGCCAGAATCAATTTAAAAGTATTCAGAGACAATCAGAATTCATTCAGAGACTGACAGATCAAACGAGACAATTACCTCAAGAAGAATTATCAGATGAAACTGACAAAGCCTTCGAGTACCCAGAGATCCACAATGACACCTTAATAGAGGAGGAGGCTGAGCAGTATCAACAACCAGAGGTATCAGTTCAGGAGCCCAAACCGGCAAAGTCTCTATTTGACTTTTATTATTCAGATTCTGACGAGGATGAAGCTGATCTATTTGTACCAACTGCAACAACAACGGAGGATCAAACTTTTAATCCTCAAAATGAAGATCTTGGAGCATGCTTTACCATGATGTTTGATGAAGATCTACCTGAACCATCCATTCTAGTCGTATCAGAGGATGAAGACCTACTGTCAGAAACATCTTTACATCCTCAGGCAGATACTTATGGAGCATGCATTTCACAGATGACGGATGAAGAGTTGAACGAGGAAATTTTAAAATTCATCTGTGAAGAAAATGTGGAGCAAGAAGCAGAGTAAATGGATGAGAAAATGTCTGAACTTATTAAAGATCCAGAGCATTCAGAAGAAACATCACTGTTTTAGGGAGTATAAATTACACATATCGCCTAGAAGCTTGACAGAATGGAACTCTCATTCCAAGTCAAGCACCATACGAGACCTCTTGATTTTATTTCTTTCTTTTCAGGAACCAATGGAGCGACAAAGAATAAAAAGGTGGCACAAGTACTAAATGAGATAAAATATTTTTTGCCACTGTACCGTTGGAAGAGACCCTTCAAAAGCAACGGTCATGGGATTGTCTTTAATCGGACATCCAAAACGACGCTGAAACCTCATTGACAGATGGATTTTAGTCACGTCTGGCTGAAGACGAAAAATTTAGCGCTAGCAGGGAGGAAACCCATGCAATTTGTTGTAATTTGTTTTTTTGTGTGAACTTTTTAATTTTGTGTGTTAGTTTTGCAGGAAAAATAAAAAAGGAATTTTTCAGGACAAAGCATGCCAGTGCAAGCGGGATTTTCACAAAATAAAAATTTGACAAAATCACGAAGATGTAAAGTCAATCCAGAAGAGACGGCCGAGTAAGGAGTCAGCTCTTGAGACGCGTCCCAGAGGATTTATCCGTCGAAAGACTTGGTTTTGCCACAAAAAAAAAATTGAAAATTTTTCAAAAATTATAAAAATATTTTGCGTTTTATTTTGACTAAAATGGTGAAATTGGTGAGAGATAGCTGAGTAAGGAGTTTCCACTCCTGATACGTATCTCAAGCCTATTTTCGAAATAAGTTAATTTTTGTTTATTTCCTTTTAAATTATTTAATTTGTAAATTCTCCTTAACACTGACTAAAATGAATCTTCATATGCTCAGTTGGCAGGTATTATCAATATGCATAGTAACATACGAACATGAGTTAAAATTGAAAAGTTTGTAATATTCAGTGCTCTAGTTTAATTGGAGGAAGCATCTCAAAAAGCAATGGAGTAAAAAAAAAAATGTTCGAGATCCGAGTTATTAAGTCTGTAATGGTGTTTTAACACCTAGTACTCTAAAACCAACTGGTTTGGGAGTCACTGGTCCAAAGCTCGTTACATGGATCAGAGATGTCGCCGAATAAATATATATATCTGAAGTCTGAGTAATAAAGTCCGGAGGGGTGTCTTAACACCTGGTGCCCTAAAGCCAACTGGTTTGGGAGCCACCGGCCCAAAGCACGTTACATAGATGGAAGATATTGTATATAAATAAAAAATAGAGAAAAATCAAAGAAAAAATCAGAAAAATAAGAAAAATTATTCCATTGCTGCAAAAAAGGTGTGAATTCTGATAAAACTATAGGACAAAAATATTACTCTCTTATCAACTGCACTTATAACTGTTGTGGGCAAAAATGAGTTGTTTAATATTTTGTTGGCTGTGTATATGGAGAATGGTAAAAATAATAGGAGAATTTACTTATTCAGTAATTTAGAAAGAAACAAAACAACTAGTAACTTGGAGTAGAAGTTTCACCTGATTAGTCACTAACTTCTTTATTCTCTTTTCGCTTGTTTTTTTGCTTTTGTGTGCATTAGTTTTACTTTCTTTTTACTTTTGTAAAATATTTGTGGATATCATTGCTGTAAACCCTCACGAGACTACAACTCGTCCACCAGGGACACCTAGGGGTTTAAAGGCTTGTTGCATACGCTAAATGCAACCGTGATCCCTACGAAAGTGGCATAGTTTAAATTTGTTTATGGTATTTTATTTTGTGTTTTGCTCGAGGACTAGCAAAATGTTAGGTTTGGGGGTGTGATGAGTGGTATTTATATCACTATTTCCCACTCATCTAACCTAATATTTTGTATAGTTTCCCGGGTTTTGTGAACGTTTTGATGTGTTTTGTGTTATTTTGCAGATAAATAAAGTTGGGAAAGCATTGGAAGCAATTTGGGGCCAAAATAGAGAAAAAATGACAAAGGGGTATTTTCGTAATTTTCAACGTCGCGACGCAAAGCCCTTCAGCATCGCGACGCCTAAAGTGCGCCAGCCATGCTAACGTACGCCGAGGGACACGTGTCAGAATCTGAGAAATTGGACTTGCTAATGTGCGCCGGATCTTGCTAACGTGCGCCGACCTTGCTAACGTGCGCCGTGCCACTTGTCATCATCACAGAAGATCTGCTAAAATGCGCCGGCTGCCACGTGTCGAAATCTCATTGGACAAAGCAAACGCGTGCCACGTGTCAATCTCTCATTGGATCGAATATTGGACAAATCACATGTTGCCACGTGTCGACCTCTCATTTGACCGATCCTAAGAGCGTGCCACGTGTCAACTTCTCATTTGACCAAAAATCCAGCCATTCATTGTGCGCCACGTGTCGTCTTCTGATTGCGCCGTTCTACCGCGTGACAAGTGTCATCTCCTGATTGTGCCGACAGAACCCGCGTGGTCAACCCGTGTTGACCGAAGACGCATCTTGGCGTCGCGATGCCAAGCCCTTTAGCGTCGCGACGCCAGAAGCCGAAACTGCCTATAAATTCAGCTCTCGTCACTTCATTTGGTGTGCTTTCCTTGGGAGCTTTTCCCTGTTTTTAGAGGATTGCATCTAGTTTTTGTAAATATAAATAATATTTAATTTATGTATTTTAATTTTCAGTAGTAATAATAATAGTTCTTCTTCTTCTTCTTCTCCTTTCTTTTATGTTTTGTAGTTAATTTTCCACTGGGGAATGGTGAAGCTTTTATTATTTTAATTTAGATTAATCTCCCTTAATTATAATATAGAAATTATAATTCAAATTAAAAAGATTACCACCTTAATGGCTGGTTTTATTTATTTGACATAAAGTGGCACCGCCTATATGGCCGGTCTTAGGTGACAGATAATTACCGCCTATATGGCTGGTTTATGGACAAATAATAATACCGCCTTTATAGCTGGTCGGACTTAATTAAAATCTAATTTAATGAGGATACCGCATTTATGGATGGTCGGTAATATCACGATTAATTTTTATATTATAATAAGGGAGATGTCTAAATTATAAATAGTAAAAGTGGATCCCCAACCCCAGTATTTTTTTTTATTCTAGGGAAGTGATGAAACAACAATATCCACACTTAATAATTGATTTTCTTTTTATGGGTAATTCTTTAGTTTGTTTATTGAGTCTTAAGCTTAATGCTTCTTGTTGTCTGATCACCAATAAGATTGATGTGGTAAACTTAAAATGAACTAGACATAGGGATTTTATGTTTCAGCCTTAGATTCAATAGCCCACGATCTTCCTTGAGGATAGATAACCCTTTAATAGATTTCCTTACAGTATAGACATATACCTGTCGGGTGGGGGTAGCCATAATTGGAACTTAATCTTAATAAATCCAGGTAATTTGGTTGACATAGACATATGGTTCAATTGGGTTATACTGGGTATTTGCGTCTGACCATCGACAGAGGATTTTACATATTTTCGTGTTCTAGGTTAGCAAACTAATTTATTACACATAAATAAGAGAATCAATTCATCTTTATAATAATATTGTGAGGAGTCACGACCCTAGATCCTTGAGTCTTTTCTTTTATTTTCCTTAGTATTTTCTTTTGAGTCTGTTTTTATTTTATTTTGCAAAACCACATTCAACCAATCAAAAGCAATCAATTCATTTCTCCCTATAATTAGATACCTGTAAATAAATAGTATCAATAATTAATAACAACAGTAGGAATTAAGTCCTCGTGGGATCGATATTTTTTATACTACTTGAACGATACGTGCACTTGCGTTATACGCCTGTGTTTACGCCGGTCATATTGTTGCTGCTTCTAGTTGGCTTGCCTTCGCTGTTTTCTCTTTTTCTTCGTTGAAACCCGTGAATACAAAACAAAACAAAACAAAACAAAGAAGAATGCAAGTGCATTACGTGTATACATGCATCCATGAATGAATTTCATATTCCGTTGGGTTAGGTCTTCTGCCGGTTCTCCTGGCGACTGCTCGGTCTTTTCTTTCTCAGGCAAAATATAGCTTCCATTTGTCCATGTTGATCGTCTCGATGAAATCGTTCCCTTCCAAGTCTGACAGTCTAACTGCTCTATTTCCCGTTACTTTCTGGACTATGTAGGGTCCTTCCCAATTGGGCTTGAACTTTCCTCTTGGGTCTGTCGTCGACTGCTTAAGCACTAGATCACCCTTTCTGATATTGGTAGGCTGCACTTTCTTGTTGAATGCTCGGGCCAATCCCTTCTGGTATAACTGCATATGATTTAAGGACTTCATCCTCTTTTCACCCAGCAAGGCTAAGTGTTTAAATCTCTTCGCGGTCCGTTCTTCCACAGATAACTCTGCTTCTGCTAATACCCACATAGACTGTATCTCAAATTCCACCGCCAGTACTACTTCCATTGCCTTTCGAGCTTCTTCATTTCCTAAACACTTCAGTTGAACGCCATTCGCTTGTCTTTTGTATAGTCCTCCCTTCAAACTCATATCTTGTTTTCCTTGAAAGGTAGAGACTCAGGCAAGCAAGCGAAATGAACGTCTTTATTATTATAAAAAAAGGTTCGAACAAGTAGGCAAAATCACTGTCTTTATTAAAAATGCAGGATTGCAATCAAATAAACTAGGAAACGTCTTCATCGTTTACATCATTGCCTTCTACTTTGGCCTAATGTTCTTCACTGCTGCCCTCCCTTATTCCCATGCGAGAAGTTTGGTGGCTGAGATTTTGGAGGACAAAGGTTTCGGGTAGGCCGGAGTTAATCATGTAGGTAGGTTGTGGGATGGAGTGATAGTTCGGTAGGGGGTTCCAGTATGTTTTGGGTTTCTCCTTTTCGGGGTCGGGTATTTTATGGGAATCTATGAGGTCTTGGATTTTGTTGTGATATTTTTATATCGTACCGCAAGTGTACGGTGTCAAGTTTTAGTATAAATGAGTTTAGAGTGTCGAACCCACATGGATTGCGTTAACTCGCACTAAGTACTACAATTGATAATCCTAACTTTATTTAGAAAACAATTAATAAAGATTTTTATAAATAAATAAATATAAAAACAATAAAATAGATAAGAGGAACTAATACGATAGATATTCTGGATCCTGATTTCACCTAGTTGTCGCCTATGTATTTGTTATGCCAATTACCATGTTCAGTTATATTGTTTATAAGTCAAGACTCCTAAAATATCCACTCCTTCTCTCGAGTGCCGAGTGAAAAGATCATCAACTATAGACTTCGATATCTCTATAAAAATCCAATAGTTAACAACTCATTACGCTTTGTGATTCTATATTAACGACTTCAAAGGACTACAGATTCTCTCGAACTCTATAAAATCCTAGGCTATATTCTCTATATCTATTCAAAATCCCCTCTCTCGAGTGATGGATTCTAAACATTCATCATCTTCAATTGTGGCTAACAATCAAGAAGCATTAAACTCAAAAGAATATAAATAAATCAACAAAACTTCATCACAAAATTGATAAATAAAATACAAGGTTTGAGCATAGATTACAATCGTTCTCCAAAATTAAGGAGTAAATTCATGACAAAAGATAAAACAATAAATAATCAAGCCACGAATCTAATGGAAATCATTAGAGTTCTAAGAAAGAAATAAGAAGATAAAACCCGAATTGAATCTCTTCCTCTCCGGATATTAAAGTCTTTGTCTCCTCTTGTCGCTCTTCAATCCTCTCATTGGATCTCTAAAAATATGTGTTTCTGTGTTTTGTGCTCTGTATTAGCCTCCCCCAGAGTGTTGGATGGAATGTTATATTTATATTTGAGGCTGGGAGTCTTTGGGTCTCATTACGATTATTGAAAACCCTAAAATCACTTTCCCGGAATTCCTGTCCCGCAGCGCGTCCTATTAATTTGAGTGGCGCCACGGCGCCAAAGTGTCGGGAAAATGTATGGGAACTGTGCTACTTGGGGGCGCCATGGCGCCTACTTTCTTCAACTGGCCCCATGGCGCCATTATCCTTTAATGTTGAGGCGCCATGGCGCCAACTTGCAATTCTTCTCAAAGGCGCCATGGCGCCTTCACTCCATTACTATTGGGCGTTGTGGCGCCTTTAATAAATAATCAATTGGCGCCATGGCGCCCTATCTTCTGGAATTAGTATGGGGTTGTGGCGCCATGGCGCCTAATGATGCCGTGCTCGTCCTGTGTTTCCAAAAGTTCCCAAAACACGTGCAGTTGTTCCCAGATCCATGTATTAATGCTCCTACAAATAAAATATAGAAAATAAACTATAAATGACATTAAATATCTCGAATTATAACAAAATAATAAGCTAAAGATATCGGAATAAGTGGGTATAAACCACACTTATCAAACACCCCCAAACTTAAGGTTTTGCTAGTCCCGAGCAAAAGATAAAAATAAAAACTAAATTCAAATTAACTATTAAAAATAAGTAATTTAACTAAGCCACTTTCGTAGGGAACACGATTGCATTTAGCATATGCAACAAGCCTTTAAACCCATAGGCGGCCCTAGTGGACGAGTTATAGTCTCGTGAGGGCTTACAGTGACGACACCCACAAACGTCATTCACACACAATCATGCAAAAATATAAAACAAATAAAAACATAGTCCCGATAGTTACACATAAAATTATCCTCAAAGAAAGCTTATAAATGAAATCAAAGAATCTTCAAAGTACGCAATTGCAACTTGAATCTAAATTCTTGAGTAAATCATCTAAGCTAGACTCACGGTGTGTGTGTGTGTAAAGGTTCATTCACAGCTTTGATCCTAAGTAAGCCAACTCAATGATTTCGTTTAGAAATTAGAATCGATGGGTCAAACCAACGTAGATATCTCAATTATGCTCTATAATTGCTTTATTTCGTGCTCAATATGATATGATTTTTCTTTTCTTTTCTTGTCTCTTTTTGCTTTTCTCTTTTTGCATTTTTTTTTTCAACTCACCTACCCTTTAAGGTAGCATTTCTCCTCATGGTGGTCCTAATACTCGCCCATGGGTAGCTTCACGCTTATCGGCTATAGGTGGTTTATTTTCTTTCTTTTGAGACATTTTTCTTTTTAGTTATACCATACTTCATAACACTAGCATATCAAGATAGATATCTAAGCAAACGGTCATTCATCGACATGCAATTTCTTCAACTAGTCACATTGTCAACTACTTAAGTTTTACTGCCAAAAACCTGTTTTTTAAGTGCTTACGAGTCTAACATAGATCAGTTATTCAAGGCATCAGATAAAAGTAAATTTGGCACTTATCGTTTCTAAAATTTCACTCATAAACAAACAATATTCATCATAGGATTTATGTTTTACTATCAAAGACTAAAACAAATTTTTTTTTTTCAAAATTTAAACAACTAAATAACAAGTAAGCAACATGCACACACCCCCAAACTTAAAATTTGCATTGTCCTCAATGGAAGATAAATATAAAGAACAAGAGTAAGGAACAACACTACCGTGCATGGAGTTGATCAGACTCTTGCTGGTTAGAATTTGGTTGCGCGGGCGTTGTGTGTCTCGTGCTACCTGCATAAATAACATGCAATTTAATAAATAGCACACAATAAAAAAAATAAAAAATAAAAATAAAGAACACAATTATAAAATAAATGCAAGGGTTGCCTCCCCGCTAGCGCTAAGTTTAACGTCTTCAGCCAGACGCAACCAACCAAATGGTTATGGTGGCTTAAACGTAGTGAATCGGATAATCTCATCTACTTTCTTCTTTGGTATCCACCGGTTCTTATGACATGAAAAAGACAGCTTGACAGACTGTGGTAATTTATCCATAGATGGTCCCCCAGGATATGTAGATTTTCTCTCAATTGGGAATTCTGGACTGCACATTCGGCGAGTCGTGAGGGACGATAATTGAGCTATTAGTGCACCAACATGATCTGCCATTACTTCTTTTCAAACTCACCTTGTATGAAAAATATAAAATAAATAAAATAAAATAAAAATAAGAAATAAAAATAAAAATAAAACTTAAGATAAAAATAAAGAATAATAAAAATAAAAATAAAAATCTAAATTAAAGCTAAGATTACTTGGTAGTAGTATCAATGTGAATTAAATTATCAATCCCCGGCAACGGCGCCAAAAACTTGTTGTGATATTTTTATATCGTACCGCAAGTAGTGTCGGTGTCAAGTTTTAGTATAAATGAGTTTAGAGTGTCGAACCCACAAGGATTGCGTTAACTCGCACTAAGTACTACAATTGATAATCCTAACTTTATTTAGAAAACAATTAATAAAGATTTTTATAAATAAATAAATATAAAAACAATAAAATAGATAGGAGGAACTAATACGATAGAGATTCTGGATCCTGATTTCACCTAGCTGTCGCCTATGTATTTGTTATGCCAATTACCATGTTCAGTTATATTGTTTATAAGTCAAGACTCCTAAAATATCCACTCCCTCTCTCGAGTGCCGAGTGAAAAGATCATCAACTATAGACTTCGATATCTCTATAAAAATCCAATAGTTAACAACTCATTACGCTTTGTGATTCTATATTAACGACTTCAAAGGACTACAGATTCTCTCGAACTCTATAAAATCCTAGGCTATATTCTCTAGAACTATTCAAAATCCCTTCTCTCGAGTGATGGATTCTAAACATTCATCATCTTCAATTGTGGCCAGCAATCAAGAAGCATTAAACTCAAAAGAATATAAATAAATCAACAAAACTTCATCACAAAATTGATAAATAAAATACAAGTTTTGAGCATAGATTACAATCGTTCTCCAAAATTAAGGAGTAAATTCATGACAAAAGATTAAAACAGTAAATAATCAAGCCACGAATCTAATGGAAATCATTAGAGTTCTAAGAAAGAAATAAGAAGATAAAACCGAATTGAATCTCTTCCTCTCCGGATATTAAAGCCTTTGTCTCCTCTTGTCGCTCTTCAATCCTCTCATTGGATCTCTAAAATGGTTTTCTGTGTTTTGTGCTCTGTATTAGCCTCCCCCCAGAGTGTTGGGATGGAATGTTATATTTATAGTTGAGGCTGTGAGTCTTTGGGTCTCATTAGGATTTTGAAAACCCTAAAATCCTTTCCCACTTTCCTCGGAATTCCTGTCCCGCAGCGCGTCCTATTAATTTGAGTGGCGCCACGGCGCCAAAGTGTCGAGAAAATGTATGGAATTGTGCAACTTGGGGGCGCCATGGCGCCTTACTTTCTTCAACTGGCCCCATGGCGCCATTATCCTTTTAATGTTGAGGCGCCATGGCGCCAAACTTGCAATTCTCTCAAAGGCGCCATGGCGCCTTCACTCCTCCATTACTATTGGGCGTTGTGGCGCCTTTATAAATAATGCAATTGGCGCCATGGCGCCCTATCTTCTTAAATTAGTATGAGGTTGTGGCGCCATGGCGCCTAATGATGCCGTGCTCGTCCTGTGTTTCCAAAAGTTCCCAAAACAAGTGCAGTTGTTCACAGATCCATTATTAATAGCTCCTACAAATAAAATATAGAAAATAAACTATAATGACCTTAAATATCTCGAATTATAACAAAATAATAAGCTAAAGATATCAGAATAAGTGGGTATAAACCACACTTATCAGATTTCATGCCTGAGGCGGGTGCAGTTGTCGGTGTTATGGCCATGTTTCTGGTGGAAGTGACAATAAAGGTTCATGTTCAGGTGTGGCTGTGGATGGTGTGGAACTGGTTCTCTAAAAGGTTGCAACCGTCGGGATAATATGACTAGGTCATGATTATCCGATAATAAAGAGACTAGTTGCTAGTTATCTGATATATGCTTCGTACGGGGCAGACACTGTTCCAGTCCTAGGCCTTGCATGTGACATCCGATACTGGATCACGAGATGCGCAATACTACGTATACTACGCCTGACATAGATCATATATTCCATTAAGAATATTTCTGGAGAATTGGGTAGGCATGACGTTTTGCTAGAAGCCAACCTTGTCTTGTAAATCGGTAAAAATGTAATACAAGGTACATACGTGTTCGGATAGTCCGACGACCGGATTTACTACCAACATATATAGGGATCTCTTGGGTCGCTTCCCGAAGATTCAAAGATGATGTATGATTCGAACTTTATTAATCTGGGATTAATAGCGGAGAGACTTTATTTGGGATAAAGTACTATTTGAAGAGAGGGAAACGATTAATTTGGAATTAATCGATAAAATAATATATTCGATATATTATACGAAATTGGATTTCGACGCGGAATTAAAATTAGATTTTAATTCGGGCTAACGAATTGATTTAGAATTAATTCACAAGCGATATGAATAGTAATTTTACTAGGCATGATTATTTAATTAAATTTGATTTAATTACGACGCAACAAAAAACTCGTTAATTCGGAATTAACGAAACCGAGCCGAATATGTTTGCGACGCCACTCCGATTTTGAATCAAGTGCGGCCGCAAGTCACATCGCGAGTCACATCACTTGTCACTTTAGTGATAGATGTCTAAGTCACCTTTTTGGTGAGTGACATGCAGTCACTATTCATGATAGAAGTTGGTGTGGGCATTTAATGCCATTTTGGAGCCAAAAATTGGTGTTGACTTTTGGAAATCATATACCAAATTTTGGTATAGCTTTTTCATTATTGTTTTTTAGAAAAACAACTTGAAAAATAAAACAAATTCTCTCTCTCAAACCAGTAAAAACCGTGACTCTCCTAAGAGGAAGAAAGCTTGATTTTCTTTCATCTTTTGCTAGCACAAACAAGGAATCAATACAAAGTGATAGAGAAACCGAACTAAGAGCTTGGGATCCATTGGAAGCTTGGAGCTTGATCATTTTCATCAATAAAAGCAACATTGGCCGAAACATGGAAGCAAGGAGGGAAAAGTTTTGTTGATCATCACATCCAAAGCCGTTCAATGTAAGTGTGTTTCCGCCACTCTTCTTTGCGTATTCATTCAATTTCTAGGCTTGTATTGATCTTGGGACCACCCTAGAAACCAACAATGGTATCATGGAGCAAGTTTTAAGCATGAAAATGATTAGGGTAAAATTTGGGTAAATTGATTTTGAGCATGTTTTGACTAAATTACTTGTTTGAGCATGCTTGTATATGGATGACTTGGAGTTATTTAGGATCAATTTCATGAAAAATTAATTGGATCAATTTTTCCCCAAAAATGAGGCTTGGCCGAATGCTTATTACCCTTTTATGTCATGGTATTTTTTGTTTGTTTGATCATTGGATGACTTGAAACAATTGGGTAATGTTGATTTAAAATTCAATCGGATTGAAAAGGAAATCGGACAAATAAACCCCACTAATGCCGTGAGTGTTGAAGCATGTAATGAGATGATTTTTGGTTTAAAAATGTTGGACATAAGTTGAAGAAATGAATACATAATTAATTGATTAAATTTGTATTTTGGAAATATTAATTTGGATAATTAATTGATGTATTACACTTTGGTTAATTGAATTATAAAATTTGATTAATTGGGCTTGATTTTGAATTGGGCTTGTAATTGTTGTATTTGGGCCTTATGGACTTGCTTGGGCCAAGTAGGTTTGGGCCAAATGGATTGGATCATATTAGGCCTAAATCATTCCATTAAGTCCAAATATAATAAATGGGCTTTAAATGTATAATTGGGCCTAATGGGCCAAAATTGGTTTCTCTTCTCACCTAATTCCCCTCAATGTTAATGAGGTTTCTATTATTGTATTATGTAATTGGGTAGAAGTAGAATAATGCTAGCTGGGGAGAGGAAATGGAGTGATTTGTTCTAGGAACAAATTGTTAAATATCCATCCGCATATCGTTATTAATTTACTTTCCTCGCCTTATTATGCTTTTAGAATGCATGCTTAAGGGTGAATGATGAGACCTAGCAAAGATAATAAATTGGTTGCCAATTTACACGAAAAACCCTCAAAACATATTAAGCGTTTTCCTTCCATTGAGTGATTCTTACTCAAGATCCAAAATTGGCATTGGTTTGTTGGCCAAAGTCAATACCTTTGTCAATTGCGGATGTGTTTGAATCATGAAAGCATTGTTACATATCGGTGTCTTATCCAAGTTATGATTTGTTGGCCAAATTCAAGATCACTTCTTGTCCATCGACATTGATTACAAAGCTTTCCAAGGTCAATGGGTCCCGCTTAACTGGAATCATTAAGCTTGTTGTGCCAAAGCCAAGGCTTAGTTGATTCCGAGGAAAAATGTTAGGAAAATATATTGGATATATTGGCATATATATTGTATATATGTTTCGGACTTGGAGGTCCACCTACCGGATCTAGGAATTGGATGAGATCCAATTGATCTTCGAGATCTACCTAGTTAAATATCATACAGCTTGTTGGCCAAAGTCAAGGTTGTGTGTTATTTAACGGGATCATAGCCCACTAGGAAACTAGGTTTCCCGAGTACTCAACAGAGGGTTAGAGGCTCCCCGAAAAATAGTGGGAGGCTAGTATTGAATTTGCAATTTCGTTCAAATACTTAGCTTTACGCGTTTTCAAATATTTCGTCAAAATTATTTTATTAGTTGGACTAATATAATGTTATTTTTCTTGTAACAGTTAGACTGTACCCTACATTGTTAATTGGATAATTAGATTATCGCAGTTAAAATGACTGGAAAGAACAGTGTTCGGGACATCATCATGGGCGATAATGTCTTCAACGGCACTAACTTTTCCGATTGGGACATGAATCTAAGGATAGTCCTTGGATCCGAGAGGCTGCTATGTACTATAGAGAGACCTCTTGGGCCTAAGCCCAGATCTGATCAGTTGCTCGAGCTAGATCTTTGGAAGACACATAGTGATGACAACACAACTGCTCAATCTATCATGCTTGCTGCTATGACTCAGCAATTCCGTCGACAGAATAAGGGATTGGATCCCTATACTATGTTGGCGAAGTTGAATGATCTACACCGATCTAATCTTAGATCACAGAGATATGAGTTACAGAAGAAGCTCTTCCGCACTCGGATGTCGGAGGGTACATCTATTGAACTACATGTGACACAGATGATTGCCGATATCGAGCAGCTTGGACAAATGGGGATTGTCTTTGAGATAGAGACCTCTATAGATTTGATCTTGCAGTCTCTCCCCGACACTTGGAGTGGGTTCATCATGAACTAAAATATGATGAACCAAGAGCAGACTCTTGAAGAGCTGATGTCCACACTGCGTGAGGCAGAAAAGGAACTTCTTAAGGGCAAGAAGCGCGAGGCGCACTTTGCTTCTACATCTCGGGCTCCGAGGGCTGGGCCCAAGGCGACTGGAGGTGTTAAAAAGAAGAAGCATAAGAAGGGCAATGGCAAAGCGTCAAAGGCTTTTGGGAAGCGAAAGGAGAAGTCTCAGGATGTATGCCTCCAGTGCGACAAGCGGGGTCACTGGAAGCATGACTGCCGCAAGTACAAGGCGCTCCAGAAGGAGATAAAGGCGGGCAAGGCACCGGCCTCAGGTATGTTTGTTATAGAAATAAACATGACTACTTCTAGTTTTAAAAATTGGATTTTTAATTCTGGTTGTGGTACTCAAATTTGTACTGATGTACAGGATCTACGGATTAGCAGGAGACTGGCCTTAGGAGAGATTGACCTCCGTGTTGGAAATGAGACTCCAGTCGCCGTTTTGGCCGTTGGCACTTTTGTTTTAGAATTGCTCTCGAGGCATGTACTTGAACTTACAAACTGTTATTTTGTACCTAGTTTGACTAGGAATATAATTTCTGTATCTATGTTAACCCAATGTGGGTACACTTTTGTATTTAGAAACACTGGGTGTTTTATGTATAAAAACGATATAGAAATTTGCACAACTGATGCAAATAATGGTCTTTATATTTTGAATATAAATCAATCTCAAAATATAACAAACAAAAGGCTTAAAGTAAGTCATAAAGATGAAACTTATATGTGGCATTGTCGTCTGGGACACATAAACAAGACTCGCATATCCACACTTTCGAAGAGTGGGTACTTGGAAGGATTTGATCCAAATTCATATGACGTCTGCGAATCTTGCTTATTAGGAAAAATGCCTAAATCACCTTTTAGCGGTAAAAGTGTACGCGCCACCGAACTGTTAGCCCTTGTTCATAGTGACGTTTGTGGGCCCATGTCTAGCCAGGCTAGAGGTGGATATGAATACTTCGTAACCTTTACGGATGATGCATCACGTTATGGTTATGTGTATCTTATGAGACACAAGTCGGAAACATTTGAGAAATTCAAAGAGTATCGACACGAAGTTGAAAAACAGACCGGTAAAAGTATTAAGACATTACGGTCGGACCGTGGTGGCGAATACTTGAGCAATGAGATTTTTGACTACTTGAAAGAATATGGTATTCTTTCACAGTGGACTCCTCTTGGAACACCGTAATTAAACGGTGTGTCCGAACGGAGAAACCCAACCTTGTTAGATATGGTAAGGTCTATGATGAGTAGCACTGAGCTACCTATTTCCTTCTGGGGATATGCATTAAACAGTGCAATACTTATTTTGAATAAGGTTCCGTCAAAGTCTGTTCAACAGACACCATATGAGATATGGACAGGAAAGAAACCGGGTTTCTCATTCCTGAAGATTTGGGGTTGCTGGGCATACGTCAAACATTTGGAAGGTACCAAACTTGAACCCAAATCGGATAAATGTCTATTTGTGGGATATCCTAGGGAAACCAAAGGATATTACTTCTATCACCCACGAGAGAACAAATTTTTTGTTGCTCTACATGCGGTTTTCCTTGAGAAGGAATTCCTAAATGCAGTAATAAGTGGGAGGAAAGTAGAACTCGATGAAAATCGAAGTGATACTATTCCTGGCATAGAATCCTCAATGGAACATGAACAGTTCATCAGGGATGAAACTGTACCACAATCTTCGAATACACAAGGACCACGTAGGTCGGAGAGAGTCAGAAAACAACCTGAGAGGTATGGGTTTCTGATCTCACCTCATGTGGATATCAATCTCATTGAGGAAGACGAGCCGGCTACGTATGAGGAAGCGATACAAGGTATCAACTCCGATTTATGGCAAGATTCCATGAAGTCTGAAATGGATTCCATGTAGACCAACTAAGTTTGGACACTGGTTGATGCACCAGAAGGCGTAAAGCCTATTGGATCCAAATGGGTCTTCAAGAAGAAGACCGACATGGATGGCAACATACAAACGTACAAAGCTAGGCTTGTAGCGAAGGGGTATCGTCAACGACATGGTGTCGATTACAACGAAACTTTCTCACCCGTTGCCATGATTAAATTCATTCGGATAATGCTTGCTATTGCTGCATATTTCGATTTCGAGATATGGCAGATGGATGTCAAAACCGCTTTCCTTAACAGAAACCTATTGGAGGATGTTTATATGGAACAGCCTGACGGTTTTGTCGTGCCTAAACATGCAAACAAGGTTTTCAAGTTAAATCAATCCATTTATGAATTGAAGCAAGCATCACGGTCTTGGAACCAACATTTTTGATGAGATCATAAAAGAATATGATTTCGTTCAAAACGAGGATGACCCTTGTGTTTACAAGAAGGTTAGTGGGAGAGCACTGACTTTCATTGTCCTTTATGTTGATGATGTATTGCTTATGGGCAATGACATTCCCATGTTAACATCGGTGAAAGCTTGACTTTCATTAAAATTCTCCATGAAATATCTGGGAGAAGCAGCCTTTATTATGGGAATAAAGATCTACCGGGATAGATCTAGAAAGCTGCTTGGACTCTCTTAGAGCACGTACATCGACAAAATGTTGAAGAGATTCAACATGGATCAGTCCAAGAAGGGACTGTTACCAGTGTCACATGGCGTCACTCTATCTAAGGACATGTGTCCTAAAACTCAAGATGAGAGAGACAACATGAGTCGGATACCGTTCGCCTCGGTAGTCGGATCGATCATGTATGCCATGATATGTACAAGACCTGATGTCTCTTATGCTTTGAGCATGTGTAGTCGCTATCAGGCCGATCCAGGTGAAGGTCACTGGATTGCGGTTAAGAATATCCTTAAGTATCTTAGACGAACTAAGGATGCTTTCTTAATCTATGGAGATGGAGAACTTGAGGTAACTAGGTATACCGATGCAAGTTTCCAAACTGACAAAGACGACTTCAAGTCGCAATCCGGGTACGTATTTTGTTTGAACAACGGAGCAGTAAGCTGGAAATCTTCCAAGCAAGAGACTGTTGCCGATTCAACAACTGAAGTGGAGTATATCACTGCAGCTGAAGCAGTAAAGAAGGCAGTTTGGATCCGAAAATTCCTAATTGGATTATGAGTAGTTCCGTTAGCAGCTGAGCCCATTCCATTAAATTGTGACAATAACGGGGCTATTGCGCAGGCTAAGGAACCGCGATCTCATCATCAATCCAAGCATGTTCTTCGACGTTTCCATCTGATTCGTGAGATCATACATCGTGGCGATGTGAAGATCAAGAAGGTCGCATCAGATGACAACATTGCAGATCTGCTGACGAAAGTTATACCTCAGCAAAAGTTTGAGCAACATGAACATAGTTCAGGTATTAGATGCTTAAGTGACTGGCTATAGGCCAAGTGGGATATTGTTAGACAGTAATGACCCATAGCGTCACTATTTGTAAAAGACATTGTGTTTTTGTACAAATTAATTATGTAGCAATGGAAATTGCCTTTTATCATTTTGTAATTAGATTACTTAAATGTGTGAATGATGAAAGTCCTTATGATTAGTTCCGGATTGAGATGATATGAGCCAGTATCAATCCACGACGGTTTAATCATTAAATATCCCTAGTCGTAGTATTATCGAGACTGGACATCGATAATGCGGAATAGACTAGTATCACACTTGTGCGTGTTATGGAAGCGTAACAGCATAGTTTTTATATATTTAAGTATTGGATACTTATGCAAATGTGGTAGGAGGTTGTGTTTTACCGATGGTACGGAAAACAGCTTCGCTCTGGATAGACCCCACAGAATCCTATTGGTAGTATGACTATGTGTTTATGGGAGTCCGTATCAGGGTAGGTGTATTTGGTCATAACTTGAGACTTGCATCGCTAGTACTTGCGACAATCAATACGCTTTAATTTTGGTCATCCAGGACTTGAACAGGTTCTGTGTACACCTCTTCTGGGTTTATTGAGAATCGTAGTGTATTGGGTGTGATGTCAAGACGAAAGTATCACTTCAGTCATATGGAGATGATGGTCACGCAGGGATACATAACTGGTTCTCTAAAAGGTTACAACCGTCGGGATAATATGACTAGGTCATGATTATCCGATAATAAAGAGACTAGTTGCTAGTGATCTGATATATGCTTCGTACGGGGCAGACACTGTTCCAGCCCCAGGCCTTGCATGTGACATCCGATACTGGATCATGAGATACGTAATACTACGTATACTACGCCTGACATAGATCATATATTCCATTAAGAATGTTTATGGAGAATTGGGTAGGCATGGCGCTTTGCTAGAAGCCAACATTGTCTTGTAAATCGGTAAAAATGTAGTACAAGGTACATACGTGTTCGGATAGTCCGACGACCGGATTTACAACCAACATATCCAGGGATCTCTTGGGTCGCTTCCCAAAGATTCACCGTTGACGTATGATTCGAACTTTATTAATCTTTGATTAATAGCGGATAGACTTTATCTGGGATAAAGTACTATTTGAAGAGAGAGAAACGATTAATTTGGAATTAATCGATAAAATAATATATTCGATATATTACACGGAATTGGATTTCGACGCGGAATTAAAATTAGATTTTAATTCGGGCTAACGAATTGATTTAGAATTAATTCACAAGCGATGTGAATAGTAATTTTGCTATGCATGATTATTTAATTACGACGTAACGGAAAACTCGTTATTTCGGAATTAACGAAACCGAGCCCGGAATGTGTTTGCGACGCCACTCCGATTTTGAATCAAGTGCGGCCGCAAGTCACATCACTTGTCACTTTAGTGATAGATGTCTAAGTCACCTTTTTGGTGAGTGACATGTAGTCACTATTCATGATAGAAGTTGGTGTGGGCATTTAATGCCATTTTGGAGCCAAAAATTGGTGTTGACTTTTGGAAATCATATACCAAATTTTGGTATAGCTTTTTCATTATTGTTTTTTAGAAAAACAAGTTGAAAAACAAAACAAATTCTCTCTCTCAAACCAGTAAAAACTGTGACTCTCCTAAGAGGAAGAAAGCTTGATTTTCTTTCATCTTTTGCTAGCACAAACAAGGAATCAATACAAGGTGATAGGGAAACCGAACTAAGAGCTTGGGATCCATTGGAAGCTTGGAGCTTGATCATTTTCATCAACAAAAGCAACCTTGGTCGAAACTTGGAAGCAAGGAGGGAAAAGTTTTGTTGATCATCACATCCAAAGCCGTTCAATATAAGTGTGTTTCCACCACTCTTCTTTGCGTATTCATTCAATTTCTATGCTTATATTGATCTTGGGACCACCTAGAAACCAACAATGGTATCATAGAGCAAGGTTTAAGCATGAAAATGATTAGGGTAAAATTTGGGTAAATTGATTTTGAGCATGTTTTGACTAAATTACTTGTTTGAGCATGCTTGTATATGGATGACTTGGAGTTATTTAGGATCAATTTCATGAAAAATTAATTGGATCAATTTTTCCCCAAAAATGAGGCTTGGCCGAATGCTTATTACCCTTTTATGTCACGATATTTTTTGTTTGTTTGATCATTGGATGACTTGAAACAATTGGGTAATGTTGATTTAAAATTCAATCGGATTGAAAATGAAATCGGACAAATAAAACCCACTAATGCCGTGAGTGTTGAAGCATGTAATGAGATGATTTTTGGTTCAAAAATGTTGGACATAAGTTGAACAAATGAATACATAATTAATTGATTAAATTTGTATTTTGGAAATATTAATTTGGATAATTAATTGATGTATTACACTTTGGTTAATTGAATTATAAAATTTGGAATTTTAAAATTTGATTAATTGGGCTTGATTTTGAATTGGGCTTGTAATTGTTGTATTTGGGCCTTATGGACTTGGTTGGGCCAAGTAGATTTGGGCCAAATGGATTGGATCCATATTGGGCCTAAATCATTCCATTAAGTCCCAATATAACAAATAGACTTTAAATGTTTAATTAGGCCTAATGGGCCAAAATTGGTTTCTTGGCAAATAAGGGTGATTCCTTACTTGGGCCTTGGTATTTGGGTTTGACCCAAATTGACCAAAGCCCATGCCTTATGAAATCAATTGAAAGCCCATTGGACTTTTAATTAAACGACATTGGATGTTAATTGGGCTTTGAGACCCATTAAGATTAGATTTGGAATCTAAGTCGTTAAAGTGCATTAAAAAATGTAGATATTTAATTTGGAATTAAATAAATGAATTGGTATTGAATACGAATTAAATTAGATTTAAAGAGTAGTTCGATATAATTCAAGAATTTGTACTTCAGGTACTTATTCACAAACGAGTTGGACTCAAATCATTGTTTGAACATTGGATGATCACTAATATTCAAAGATTAATTAATTTGATTAGATTGATTGAATAACATGCTTGAATGAATACATGGATGTGATGAATGAATAATGTATATCGGATGGATATTAGAAGGGAAAGGGCAATTTTAGAAATTGTTGTAAATTTAGAATTTATAAATTGGACCTGCGTGTCCAACCTTCTCTCTTTATTGATTCTTTGTATTCTCTTCTCACCTAATTCCCCTCAATGTTAATGAGGTTTCTATTATTGTATTATGTAATTGGGTATAAGTAGAATAGTGCTAGCCGGGGAGAGGAAAGGGAGTGATTTGTTCTAGGAACAAGTTGTTAAATATCCATCCGCATATCGTTATTAATTTACTTTCTGCGCCTTATTATGTTTTTAGAATGCATGCCTAAGGGTGAATGATGAGACCTAACAAAGATAATAAATTGGTTGCCAATTTACGCGAAAAACCTTCAAAACATATTAAGCGTTTTCCTTACATTGAGTGATTCTTACTCAAGATCCAAAATTGGCATTGGTTTGTTGGCCAAAGTCAAGACCTTTGTCAATTGCGGATGTGTTTGAATTATAAAAGCATTGTTACATATCGGTGTCTTGTCCATGTCGTGATTTGTTGGCCAACGTCAAGATCACTTCTTGTCCATCGACATTGATTACAAAGCTTTCCAAGGTCAATGGGTCCCGCTTAACTGGAATCATTAAGCTTGTTGTGCCAAAGCCAAGGCTTAGTTGATTCGGAGGAAAAAGGTTAGGAAAATATATTGGATATATTGGCATATATATTGTATATATGTTTCGGACTTGGAGGTCCACCTACCGGATCTAGGAGTTGGATGAGATCCAATTGATCTTCGAGATCTACCTAGTTAAATATCATACAGCTTGTTGGCCAAAGTCAAGGTTGTGTGTTATTTAACAGGATCCTAGCCCACTAGGAAACTAGGTTTCCCGAGTACTCAACAGAGGGTTAGAGGCTCGTCGAAAAATAGTGGGAGGCTATTTCCTCTGAATGTTAGCATGTATATGTGCGATGCATGAAATATATAAGTCGGCCCATTATCATTCCAGAACATTCAACTATACTATTGCGCGGTGCAAACTTGTCCCAGTTGAAAAGGCCCAACAGGTTTACACTTTTGCGATAACATGGCTAAACAACTTCAAAAGATAAAATGCCTGAACACAAAATGGCCCATTGGCATTTTAGACGCTTTTGGCCCAATTTCCATAAAGCACGGACTCGTCCCAGTTTAAATTTCCCAACAAGCCCATACCTTATGACAAAAAGTCCGACTGAATCCAAATGACGATGGTCCTAAACGCAAACATAAAGGAATAGTCTCTATTGGTCCTACAACTACAGTTCATATGCGGGTTTATAGGGGTATAGACAAAGGCTCTCGTCGACGAAGGGTTCCTCACAACTAGGTCTCCCCACTCAAGGGTCCGAACGACCAAGTGAGCGCACCTTTTTATACACTAAGGTACGTGCCAACGAGTTATGGTGAGTGATTGACTGTCAAATGGATTTCCTATTGTAGATTCCCCAGAGGGAGGGCGGAGTTAACTCTCTTAAAAACCCAAGCCTCTTAGGCTCTTATCACCTTGGTGACAGGAATAAACAACAAGTCCTCCAAATTAGTCTATCACAGTAAGCTACGAGTACTGATTATCTAGGTGCCTTCACAGCTTTTCCTTATAGAAAGGTAGTGAATGAAGGAAGACGACAAACCATTACCTAGCCTTAATAATGCCTTCGATTAAACCCCTTCAACCCACTATAGACATGGTTAACTAAAGCACAAATCCCAAACACTACAAGACATTATTTCGGGGACGATTCTCTATCCCCAGTGGAGTCGCCAGACTGTAGGACACAGAAATCGATGACGTTGTTCTAGGCTCGCGGCCTAGTCGGTAGTACGGAGTAGCCCACGGGGGAACTAAACTGGAGAAATAACATGGAGTCGCCACCCAGTGTGAACTGGGAAAATGATTTAAAGCCACACTCACCCCTCGTAAGGGAAGACCTCAAACCGTTGGGTTCAGAATGGTCCCTTACTTATGCCACTTGTAATGAACGGATTTATGTAATAATATAACCGAGTCTACGCAACAACAACCTACATCTAAGTTTGCATACTACCTATATCTAAGTTTTCATGCATAACAGTAAGTCAGAATAACGGCAAACACATAATCTCATGCATACATTAAATCGCTAAGCATGGCAATGTAAATAAATAATAATCTAAACATAAACATAGAAGAGACATAATCAAGTTCCCAATGCGAAAGAAATAACTAATCATGCTCGAAAATAACCAACTAAATCATGCATAAAAATAAATGACATACTAACGACTAAATCATGCTTAGAAAGATAATTAATATACTAAACAATTGAATCATGCTCAAAAGTAACATATTATTTCTAATAAATAACAAACAAACATAAGATTGGATGACACGAAATATGTGTGTGTCTCGAGTGGTACGTGGAGTTGTTTCCCAAGTACAAACCGCATTACCGTCCATTCGGATTCGGCTATGGAATTTACGTCTGGGTTTCCATCCGATATACCTCAAGAGAGAACACATATTCCATTCATCCGAAATTCATAGCATACACCAATCAACAATACTCATGCGAAGTAAAATAGGAAAACTAATAAAAAATAAAGGGGAATACATAAAAAAGGTGCCCTCAGGTCTAACCTCTTAAGTCGTATCTTGGAAGTGCGCTACACGGTTGTCGGAAAGGTTAATGCTCCGTAACTCCTCCAGTTCACTGGTTCAACGTTTTCTTTCGTTGCTTCACTACTTTTCTGCGGTTTCCTCTATTTTTGCTGTATTTACGGGTCGTTGGGTTTAGTTACTGTTTACAGTATTCGGGGACTGTTTTGGGGCTGCTTTGTGCGGTTTTTGGGACTGTTTTTGTTACAGTTTTTGATGTTATGGTTGTGCAGTTTTTTAGGATTGCTTTACGGTATTTTAGGGGTGCAGTTTGCAGGTTTTAAGGGTGCAGTTTGGGTGCAGTTTGAAGACTATTTTGAAGGGAAATAGGGGTTATTGTGGGGCTATTTGTTGCGTGAAATATGGGCTATTGTGGGGGCTGTTATTTGCGTGAATTTGAGGCAGTTTGTGAGAGGGGCTGTGGCGTTGATTTGAGGCAGTATATGAGGGGGGTGTGGCGTTAATTTGAGGTAGTATGTGAGGGGGTTTGTGGCGTTGATTTGAGGCAGTTTTTGAGGGGGCTATTGAATGAAGAAGTAATGGGCATGGGCGGGACTGATTGGTGCGTGTTTATGCGTTGATTTGAGGGGCTTCCGAGGTCGGTTTGTGTGTTGATTTTGAGAGGCTACTGTGGGGTGTTTTATTTGGCTATGTGAGTGGAGTTGAGGGGTATTTGAGTGTGTTGCCGAGAGTTCAACAAGAATAAGCAAATGATGTGGTTTGCCGAGAGTGATGGGAGAAGGCCGAGTGAGAGAGAGAGGCTAAGGTTTCTTGATGCCGTATGGTGTTGGATAATATGACCCATAGCGTCACTATTTGTACAGATCACGGTGTTGTTGTACAAATTAACTATGTGACAAAGGAGATTGCACTCTTATCATTTGTGATTAGATCACCTTAGATGTATAAATGATTAGAGGTCCCTATGATTTATTCCTGGACGGAGAATGATATGAGACAGTATCAGTCCACGAAGGATTAATCATTAAATATCCCTAGCCGGAGTATTATCGAGACAGGACATCGATAATGCGGAATAGGCTAGTATTGCACTTGTGCGCGTTGTGAGGGCACAACGGCATAGTTCTCATATATTTAAGTATTGGATACTTATGCAAGTGCGATAGGAGGTTGTGTTTCACCGATGGTACGGGAAACAGCTTCGCTCTGGATAGACCCCTCGGAATCTCATTGGTATTATGACTATGTGTCTATGAGAGTCCGACATCAGGGTAGGTGTATTTGGTCTTAACCTGAGACTTGCACCGCTAATGCTTACGACAATCAATATACTTTAGTTGAGGTCGTCTAGGACTCTAACCGGTCCTGTGTACGCCAACTGCTGGGCATATTGAGAATCGTAGAGTATTGGGTGTGATGTCAAGACGGAAGTATCACTTCAGTCATAGTGGAGATGATGTCACGCAGGATACGGTATTAGTGCTCTTAAGTGTTGCGCAACCATCGGGATATTATGACTAAGTCATGCATATCCGATTATAGAGACTAGTTACCAGACATCCGACATGTGCTTCGGACGGGGCAAACACTTATCCAGCCCCAGCCCTAGCACGTGACTATCCGATACTGGGCCGATATACACAATACTTGGTATACTACGCTTGATACAGATCTTAAATATTCTTAGATGGATATGACCGGAGAATTGGGTAGACTTCGTGCTTTGCTAGAAGCCAATCGTGTCTCGTAAATCGGTAGAACGTAGTACTTGGTACTCACATGTTCGGATAGTCCGATGACCGATTTGACTACCAACATATCCGGGGATCTCATGGGTCGCTTCCCAAAGATTCACCGATGACGTATGACTCGCACTTTTATTAATCTGGGATTAATATGATGAGAGAGAAAATTAATCTGGGATTAATTACAGAGATATTTTATCTGGGATAAAATATCAATTTAAAGAGAGAGAATGATTAATTTGGAATTAATCGATTAATTAATATATTTGATATATTAAACGAAATTGGATTTCGACGCGGAATTAAAATTAGATTTTAATTCGGGCGAGCGGATTAATTTAGAATTAATTCGTTAGCGATGTGAATAGTGATTTCGCTAGGCGTAATCATTTAATTACGACGCGACGGAAAATTCGTTAATTTAGAATTAGCGAATCCGAGCCCGAGATTATTTACGAGCGCATTCGCATTTCGAATTCGAGCGCGGCTCGTCAAATCAAGCGTCAAATCATTAGTCGCGTCAAGCGTCAAATCACTTCTCACTTTGAGTGATGTGACTTGACAACTTGATTGAGTTGACTTGATGTGATGAGTGATGTGTGTGGTTGGCAATTAAAGCCAAATGTGTTTGAAATGAAATGGAAATTCATTTCATGTGTATTAGATACACAACAAACACACACAAAAACGCATAACCACTTTTTCCCTCCTCTCTCTCCTCTTTTTCTTCCTCTCATCTCTCACGTTTTTTGTTCTTCATGTGAGGCAGTGAACTGCCGAATTGAGAACAAAAATGGAGGGAAGCAAGTGTGTTTTGTGGCAAAACAAGAGTGCTAGCACACTCCGGGATCATGCCAAGGTGATAAGGGAAGTATACCCATGAGCCGGGAAGCCAAATGTTGAAGCTTGGAGCTTCAAATCTTGAAGACAAGGGACGAAATTCACTATTCACAGCAGCCCACTGCCTTGACAAAGTGAGCAGAATTCGAATTTTTGTTGCCCAAATCGTCGCTCAACCGCTCGATGTAAGTATTCCGCACTTCCGTCGTTGTATTCACTTATGATTCATGCTTGAGTTTTGATCTTGGGACCTTTAAAAACTCCAACAATGGCATCAAGAGCTTAGGTTAAAAGCATGAAAAAGTTAGGGCTAAAATTTGGGCAAACTTGATTTTGAGCATGATAAATTAAATTGGATGGATTTGTATGCTTAATTGTGTTTGAATTGAAGATTGATTGGGTCAATTTCAAGAAAATTGATTGGATCATTTTCCCCCAAATTTCCTCCTTGGCCGAAATTGTAATGCCCTTTAATGTCTTGGGATTTTTGATTTTTGACAATTGGATGTGTTGGAAATCATTCGGGAATATGATTTAATGTCGATTGCGGAATCAATTGGATTGAATTCGAATCGGACTAAAAATCCCCAAATTGCCAAGTATGTCATAAAGCTTGAAATTGGGTAAAATTGATTTGAGCATGCAATTATGAAATTGGATGATAAAGTATGCTTGAATGTATTTTAATTGATGATTGGTTGGATCAATTTGATTAAATATTGTTTGGAACAAATTTCCCCAATTTTGATGTGTTGGCCGAATAGGAGTATGCCCTAAATCTTGGTAATTTTGTTTCGTTGATCATTGGATGACTTGAAACGATTGAGGATGTTGATTTATGTGTAATTTGGATTTAATTGGATTGAATTCGGAATTGACATAAAATTAGTCCACATTTCCGAGAGTATTAAAGCATGTAATGGGTTTGATTTTAATCTTAATATGTTGGACATATGATGATGATAATGAGCATGATTATTGTATGAACTGATGTTTTTAGAAATGTTAATTATGGTGATTAATCATGATATACACTTTAGGTAATTAAATTGCGAAATTGGATTTGTGTAATTTAATTAATTGGGCTAATTTTGGAAATTGAGCTTGAATTGTTGTTATTGGGCTTATTGGGCTTTGTTGTACAAAGTTTGTTTTAGGCAAATTGGTTGGATCCAATTGGGCCCAAAACCGCATCCATAAAGCCCAAATGCAACATAATGGACCTTTGTAATTTAATTGGGCCTAATGGGCCAAAATTAATTTAAAGGCTTATGGGGTAAATCCCGGATTGGACTTTGGTTGCGGGTTTGACCCGAGTTGACCAAAAGTCCACGCCTTAAGAAATTAATTAAAAGCCCATTGGACTTTAATTAAGTTGACGTTGGACGTTAATCGGGCTTTGAGACCCGTAACAATTAAATTTGGAATTTAATTCGTAAAAGGTTTATTAATAAAGTGTGATATTTAATTTGGAATTAAATAGTGAATTAGAATTAAATACATATTAAATTGGATTTAAATGTAGTTTAATTTAATTCTAGAATTTGTACTTTAAGTACTTATTCGTAAAAACGAGTTTGACTCGAGCAAAATCAAATCGTTGTTTGAACATTGGATGATCACATAATTATCAGATTAATTAATTTGATTAGATTGATTGATAGCATGCTCTTGAGTGAATACATGGTTGTGATGCATGAATAATGTATATCGGATGGATATTAGATGGGTGGGGCAATTTTAGAAATTGTTGTAATAAATTTGATTTATTAATTGGACCTGCGTGTCCAGCCTTATCACCTTCTATTCTTTGTATTCTCTTCTCCTATTCCCCTCAATGTAAATGAGGTTTCTTTAGAAGTGTAGTGTAACGGGTAGAAGAAATATTTGTGCTAGCGGGAGAGAGAAAGTGAGAGATTTGATCTAGGATCAATGTGTAAAATATCCATCCGCATATCATTATTATTTTATCATATGCGCTTTATTATGTGTTTAGAATGCATGTTTAAGGGTGTATGATGATGAGACCTTAACAAAGATAATAAATTGGTTGCCAATTTGCACACGAAAAACCCTCATCAAATATCATGCGTTTTTCCTTCCATTGAGTGATTCTTGCTCAAGATCCTAGATTGGCATGGGTTGTTGGCCAAAGTCAAGCCCTTGTCCGTCGAAGATGTGTTTGAATCACGAGGCTTTGTTCCATATTGGTGTCATGTCCAAGTTGTGGTTTGTTGGCCAAAGTCAAGACCACTTCTTGTCCATCGACATTGATTACGAAGCTTCCATGGTCAATGGGTCGCGCTTGACTGGGATCATTAGGTTTGTTGTGCCAAAGCCAAGGCCTAGTTGATTCAGAGGAAAAAGGTTAGGTAATACATTGGATGTATTGGCATATATAAGATATATGTTTGGACTTGGATGTCCCCTACCGGATCTAGGAATTGGATTGGATCCAATCGATCTTAGAGATCTACCTAGTTAATTATCATACAATTTGTTGGCCAAAGTCAAGATTGTGTGATATTTAACGGGATCCTAGCCCACTAGGAAACACGGTTTCCCGAGTACTCGACAGAGGGTTAGAGGCTCGCCGAAAAATAGTGGGAGGCAAGAATTGAATTTGCAATACTCGTTCAATTACTCGCCATACGCGCTCATTTAAATTATTTCGTCGTTAAATTAAATGTTAGTTGGACTAATATTTAAATTGTTGTTTTTATTTAACAGTTGGACTGTATTATAGTTGATTATATATAATTGGATTATATTAATCAATATATTTGAATTAATTAATTTCAGTTTACAGTTGATTTTATAATTGGATTATAGTAATCAATGTAATTGAGGTTAATTAATTTAGATTATATTTGATTATATAGTTGGACTATTATAATCATTATAATAAATAGTACCACAAATCGTTGATTAAATAGTTGGACTATTAGAATCAAGATAGATATGAAAGATTAGTGTTTAAGACATAATCCTGGGTGAAAATGTATTTAAACGACTTTAATTTTCAAATCGGGAATAAATTTTCAGGATGGTCCTGGAAACTAATTAGTTATTTTATTTGATAAATAATATTATGCCTAAGTCCGGAATTAAGCAAATAAGTGGAACATGATATTTGGAATATTCATGTAATGATAACTTTAGTGCTTAATCCATAATACTTGTCATATAGACTCCTTAATTTCTTTATCAGAACTAAGGATTAGATTCTTAAAGTATGATATTGAAATTGAAGGATATTCAAAGATTAGATCTTGGAAGTACTTTTAAAATTGCAATAAATAATTCTTGGAGAATTAAAGACTATTCTCAAGGAGATAAAGTCAAAATTTGCAATTAGGCAAGTAGTGCAAGGCACACCTTACTTCAATATTCTGGAAACCCGAGGCTTGGTCAAAGGCAACTGGAATATTGAAAATGACAAAGGCAAAATCATTATAGTCTTCTTGGAAGATAAATGACATATCCCAAAATGTCTGCACAATTGTGGCAAACGGAATCGCGAAGCGTGACTGTCGTTTGGACAAAGCAGACATGAAGGAATTGAAGACGAGCAAGGCTCTGACTTCAAATTCTTTCAAATATGTTTGTCAAAATTATGTTCATTACTAGTATTAAAATTGGATTTTTAGATACTTAATATGGTACATAATAAATATATATATTGATGTTCAGAATCTGCTATGAGCAGGATTAGAGAACTGTTATAATGTAACTAGTTTGACTAGATACATTATCTCTTTATCAGTGTTTAACCCACTGCGGGTGAACCTTTATATTTTAGAACACTAAAGTGTTTTATTATATAAGGATGATATTGAGATAAACACATTAGATGTGAATAACAAAATTTATATTTTGAATATAAATAAATCTCAAATATATATATAATGACAAACAAATAGCTCAAAATGATTTGATCAGAAGAAACTAATTATGGCATTGTTGTCTGGGACACAATCGAACAAGACTCGTATATCCACACTTTCGAAGAGTGGGTACTCGGACTGTTTTGATTCCAATCAAATAAAGTCTACGAATCTAGTTTATTGGGCAATGTGCCTAAAACACTATTTACTTGGTAAAAGTGTAAAATGCCATCGATCTATTAGCCCTTGTTCATAATGAAACAAGTGGGCCCATGTCTAGCTAGGCTAGATATGGATATGAATATTTCGTGACCTATACGGATGTGGCATCGCGTAATGGTTGTGTGTTTCTTTTGAGAGAACACAAATCGGAAACTTTTAGAGTTTCGACACGAAATAGACAAATAGATCGACTATAGTATTATACCGTCACGGTAAGACCGTAATGGAAAATACTTAAGCAATAAGTTTCTTATATACTTGAAAGAGTATAGTATTCTTTCAAATGAGGACTCCTCCCGGAACACGTCAAAGTGACGGTGTGTCCGAACAGAGTAACCGGATTTTGTTGGACATGATTAGGTTAATCATGAGTCGCTCTGAGCTACCATTTCCTTCAACGGATAAGTTTTAACAGTGCAATAACTTATTTAGAATAAGGTTCTATAATAATTTGTTTGACAATATCATATTAGATATGAACGGGAAAGAAACCGGGTTTCTCATTCCTGACCATTTGGGATGCTAGGCATATGTTTGGATAATACCAAACTAAAACCCAAATTGGATAAGTGCCAATTGGTTATCCTAAGGAAACCATAAGTATAGTACTTATAAATCTCACATGAGAACAATTAGATTGTTGCTCACCATGCAGTTTTCCTAAGAGGAATACAGACATGCAGTGGTAAGTGGGAGGATAGTAAAACTCGATGAAAATCGGAGTAATACTATTCAAGGCACCTATTCCTAATGGAACATAAATAGTTCATCAAGGATGAAACTATTCCATTAATCTTCGAGTACACAAGAACCACGTAGATCGGAGAGAGTCAGAAAACAACCTAGGGTATGGGTTTCTGATCTCACCTCATAAAGATGTTAATCTTTTAAGGTATACCAACTGATTACGTATGAGGTAGTGATACAAGGTATCGACTCCCTATTATGACAAAGTGTCATGAGTCCGAAATGGATTCCATGTATATCAACAAGTTTGGATACTAGTTGATGTACCATAAGACATTGTGCCTATTGGTACTTTATAAGTCTTCAAGGAAGACATACATGGAAGGCAACATACCAACGTACTAAGCTAGGCTTGTAAAGAAAGGTAGAGTTATCAACATTGTGTTGATTCCGACGAAACCTTTTACCTGTTGCCATTGTAAATCCATTTGGATAATGCTTGCTAAAGCTGTGTATTTCATTTATGAAATATGACAGCTTAACGGAAAATCGCTTTCCTGAAAAGGAAACCTTTCGGAGGATGTTTATAACATCCTGTCGGTTTTGTCGTACCATAACAAGCAAACAAGGTTTGCAGGTTATTCGATCCATGTTTGGATTGAAGCAAGCATAGATTCTTGGAATTATCGTTTTGATGTAATCATAAAGGAGTATGATTTAATTCAAAACAATATGATTCTTGTGTATATAAAAGGGTTAGTGGGAGTGCACTGACATGAATGTCATGTAAGATAATGATAATATGTCATTTCTTGGAAATGATATTCCCATAAAATAATCGGTGAAAGCTTGGCTTTCCTGATAACGACTATGAGTCGTAACAAAGGTACTATACAATAGTATAACGGTACAGTGAGCTGGAAATCTTCCAAGCAAGATACTGTTGCCGATAAACAACAAATGCGGATTATTGCTGCAGGGCTGAGCAATAGAAGCCATTTGGATCGATAATAAATCTAATTAGATTAGATATAGTTCTGTTAGCGGCTGAGCTAGGCGTCAGCACAGGCTAAGGAATTAAAGGTCTCATCGACGATCCAGATATAACTTCTATATTCATCTGATTCGTTCGGATCATACATCGTGGCGATGTGATGATCGTATAAATCGCGTCAGACGATAATCATGCAAATCCGCTGACGAAAACCTTTCTCAGCAATTTGAGCAAACCGTACATAGTTCGGGTGTTAGACACTCGAGTGACTGGCTATGTGCCAAGTGGGAGATTGTTGGATAATATATGACATAGCCATATCGTCACTATTTGTACAGATCACGGTGTTGTTGTACAAATTAACTATGTGACAAAGGAGATTGCACTCTTATCATTTGTGATTAGATCACCTTAGATGTATAAATGATTAGAGGTCCCTATGATTTATTCCTGGACGGAGAATGATATGAGACAGTATCAGTCCACGAAGGATTAATCATTAAATATCCCTAGCCGGAGTATTATCGAGACAGGACATCGATAATGCGGAATAGGCTAGTATTGCACTTGTGCGCGTTGTGAGGGCACAACGGCATAGTTCTCATATATTTAAGTATTGGATACTTATGCAAGTGCGATAGGAGGTTGTGTTTCACACGATGGTACGGGAAACAGCTTCGCTCTGGATAGACCCCTCGGAATCCCATTGGTATTATGACTATGTGTCTATGGGAGTCCGACATCAGGGTAGGTGTATTTGGTCTTAACCTGAGACTTGCACCGCTAATGCTTACGACAATCAATATACTTTAGTTGAGGTCGTCTAGGACTCTAACCGGTTCTGTGTACGCCAACTGCTGGGTATATTGAGAATCGTAGAGTATTGGGTGTGATGTCAAGACGGAAGTATCACTTCAGTCATAGTGGAGATGATGTCACGCAGGATACGGTATTAGTGCTCTTAAGTGTTGCGCAACCATCGGGATATTATGACTAGGTCATGCATATCCGATTATAGAGACTAGTTACCAGACATCCGACATGTGCTTCGGACGGGGCAGACACTTATCCAGCCCCAGCCCTAGCACGTGACTATCCGATACTGGGCCGATATACACAATACTTGGTATACTACGCTTGATACAGATCTTAAATATTCTTAGATGGATATGACCGGAGAATTGGGTAGACTTCGTGCTTTGCTAGAAGCCGATCGTGTCTCGTAAATCGGTAGAACGTAGTACTTGGTACTCACGTGTTCGGATAGTCCGATGACCGATTTGACTACCAACATATCCGGGGATCTCATGGGTCGCTTCCCAAAGATTCACCGATGACGTATGACTCGCACTTTTATTAATCTGGGATTAATATGATGAGAGAGAAAATTAATCTGGGATTAATTACAGAGATATTTTATCTGGGATAAAATATCAATTTAAAGAGAGAGATGATTAATTTGGAATTAATCGATAAATTAATATATTTGATATATTAAACGAAATTGGATTTCGACGCGGAATTAAAATTAGATTTTAATTCGGGCGAGCGAATTAATTTAGAATTAATTCGTTAGCGACGTGAATAGTGATTTCGCTAGGCGTAATCATTTAATTACGACGCGACGGAAAATTCGTTAATTTAGAATTAGCGAATCCGAGCCCGAGATTATTTACGAGCGCATTCGCATTTCGAATTCGAGCGCGGCTCGTCAAATCAAGCGTCAAATCATTAGTCGCATCAAGCGTCAAATCACTGTCACTTTGAGTGATGTGACTTGACAACTTGATTGAGTTGACTTGATGTGATGAGTGATGTGTGTGGTTGGCAATTAAAGCCAAATGTGTTTGAAATGAAATGGAATTCATTTCATTGTATTAGATACACAACAAACACACACAAAATGCATAACACTTTTCCCTCCTCTCTCTCCTCTTCTTCTTCCCCTCTCATCGCTCATTTTTTTGTTTCTTCATGTGAGGCAGTGAACTGCCGAATTTGAGAGCAAAAATGGAGGGAAGCAAGTGTTTTTGTGGCAAAACAAGAGTGCTAGCACACTCCGGGATCATGCGAAGGTGATAAGGGAAGTATACCCATGAGCCGGGAAGCCAAATGTTGAAGCTTGGAGCTTCAAATCTTGAAGACAAGGGACGAATTCACTATTCACAGCAGTCCACTGCCTTGACAAAGTGAGCAGAATTCGAATTTTTGTTGCCCAAATCGTCGCTCAACCGCTCGATGTAAGTATTCCGCACTTCCGTCGTTGTATTCACTTAGGATTCATGCTTGAGTTTTGATCTTGGGACTTAGAACCTTTAAAAACTCCAACAAAATGGAGCTAGTGAGTGTCTTTCTTTGTGGGCGTGATAGATAGCCCCCAATGTGTGGTTTAGGCTTCTTTTTTATAGGCAAGGGTTGGGGTTTACCTATGTGAATAGGGAAAGAATATTGGTGTAATTATGGGGGGATATTTTAATATTCGTGATGCTATAAGGAAAAATCTATTTAATTAGGGATGTAATTTGGTTTGATTGATTTTGATCTCTTTTTAATTTAGGAATATGATTAATTTGATTTGATTTGTTTTCTTTCCTTGGGGAAGGGATTTGTCTTGATTTCGCCATGTGTTTAATGTGTGATTTTGTTATTTTTTTGAAGGTGATGGGGTGTGACTTAGGTCTATTTGGGTGTGGGTTTGGCTCATTTTGGTGGGCTTGGTGTGTGGCTTGTGGTGTGTGGGCTTGGTGTGTGACTTGCGGGGGTTTGGGCCAAGGATAAGTTTAAAACAGAGATCTTACAAGCAAACCCGAAGCTTAAGCTAACGAATTAAATCCAACAAGGTGTCAATTTCTGAAATTCATTAACCACCATTTAGCGATAGACCCAGATCATAAGCCAATCAAGCAGAAAAGAAGAATCATCAACCAGAAGTGCTACGAGGTGATAGGGACAATGTGGAGAGGCTGTTGAAGGCCGACTTTATCAGAGAGGTAAAGTTCTCAGAATGGGTGTCAAATGTGGTCCTGGTAAAGAAGGTCAGCGGAAAGTGGAGGATGTGCGTAGACTTTTCCGATCTCAACAAGGCCTGCCCGAAGAATAGTTTCCCACTCCCTAAGGTGGATCAATTGATGGATTCAACGGCATGTCATAGGTTGGTTAGCTTCATGGATGCATTCTCGGGATATAACCAGGTTAAGATGCATCCCGAGGATGAGGAGAAGATAACTTTCATCACGGACCTGTTGGATAATATGACCCATAGCGTCACTATTTGTACAGATCATAGTGTTGTTTTACAAATTAACTATGTGACAAGGAAATTGCACTCTCATCATTTGTGATTAGATCACCTTAGATATATAAATGAAGAGAGGTCCATATGATTAGTTCCTGGATTGAGATGATATGAGACAGTATCAGTCCACGAAGGATTAATCATTAAATAACCC
Organism: Zanthoxylum bungeanum; assembly: GCA_019454045.1. Taxonomy (NCBI): domain Eukaryota; kingdom Viridiplantae; phylum Streptophyta; class Magnoliopsida; order Sapindales; family Rutaceae; genus Zanthoxylum; species Zanthoxylum bungeanum. The sequence continues at coordinate 151,350 of SKCR01022953.1, read as the reverse complement.
TAGTCGTAGTATTATCGAGACTGGACATCGATAATGCGGAATAGGCTACTATTGCACTTGTGCGTGTTGTGAGGGCACAACGGCATAGTTCTCATATATTTAAGTATTGGATACTTATGCAAGTGCGATAGGAGGTTGTGTTTCACCGATGGTACGGGAAACAGCTTCGCTCTGGATAGACCCCTCGGAATCTCATTGGTATTATGACTATGTGTCTATGAGAGTCCGACATCAGGGTAGGTGTATTTGGTCTTAACCTGAGACTTGCACCGCTAATGCTTACGACAATCAATATACTTTAGTTGAGGTCGTCTAGGACTCTAACCGGTCCTGTGTACGCCAACTGCTGGGCATATTGAGAATCGTAGAGTATATTGGGTGTGATGTCAAGACGGAAGTATCACTTCAGTCATAGTGGAGATGATGTCACGCAGGATACGGTATTAGTGCTCTTAAGTGTTGCGCAACCATCGGGATATTATGACTAAGTCATGCATATCCGATTATAGAGATTAGTTACCAGACATCCGACATGTGCTTCGGACGGGGCAGACACTTATCCATCCCCAGCCCTAGCACGTGACTATCCGATACTTGGCCGATATACACAATACTTGGTATACTACGCTTGATACAGATCTTAAATATTCTTAGATGGATATGACCGGAGAATTGGGTAGACTTCGTGCTTTGCTAGAAGCCAATCGTGTCTCGTAAATCGGTAGAACGTAGTACTTGGTACTCACATGTTCGGATAGTCCGATGACCGATTTGACTACCAACATATCCGGGGATCTCATGGGTCGCTTCCCAAATTCACCGATGACGTATGACTCGCACTTTTATTAATCTGGGATTAATATGATGAGAGAAAATTAATCTGGGATTAATTACAGAGATATTTTATCTGGGATAAAATATCAATTTAAAGAGAGAGAATGATTAATTTGGAATTAATCGATTAATTAATATATTTGATATATTAAACGAAATTGGATTTCGACGCGGAATTAAAATTAGATTTTAATTCGGGCGAGCTGATTAATTTAGAATTAATTCGTTAGCGATGTGAATAGTGATTTCGCTAGGCGTAATCATTTAATTACGACTCGACGGAAAATTTGTTAATTTAGAATTAGCGAATCCGAGCCCGAGATTATTTACGAGCGCATTCGCATTTCGAATTCGAGCGCGGCTCGTCAAATCAAGCGTCAAATCATTAGTCGCGTCAAGCGTCAAATCACTTCTCACTTTGAGTGATGTGACTTGACAACTTGATTGAGTTGACTTGATGTGATGAGTGATGTGTGTGGTTGGCAATTAAAGCCAAATGTGTTTGAAATGAAATGGAAATTCATTTCATGTGTATTAGATACACAACAAACACACACAAAAACGCATAACACTTTTCCCTCCTCTCTCTCCTCTTCTTCTTCCTCTCATCTCTCACGTTTTTTGTTCTTCATGTGAGGCAGTGAACTGCCGAATTTGAGAAGCAAAAATGGAGGGAAGCAAGTGTGTTTTGTGGCAAAACAAGAGTGCTAGCACACTCCGGGATCATGCCAAGGTGATAAGGGAAGTATACCCATGAGCCGGGAAGCCAAATGTTGAAGCTTGGAGCTTCAAATCTTGAAGACAAGGGACGAAATTCACTATTCACAGCAGCCCACTGCCTTGACAAAGTGAGCAGAATTCGAATTTTTGTTGCCCAAATCGTCGCTCAACCGCTCGATTTAAGTATTCCGCACTTCCGTCGTTGTATTCACTTATGATTCATGCTTGAGTTTTGATCTTGGGACCTTTAAAAACTCCAACAAATGGATGCTAGTGAGTGTCTTTCTTTGTTGGGCGTGAATAGATAGCCCCCAATGTGTTGGTTTAGGCTTCTTTTTATAGGCAAGGGTTGGGGTTTACCTTATGTGAATAGGGAAAGAATATTGTGTAATTATGGGGGGATATTTTAATTAGTGTGCTATAAGGAAAAATCTATTTAATTAGGGATGTAATTTGGTTTGATTTGATTTGATCTCTTTTAATTAGGAATATGATTTAATTTGATTTGATTTGATTTCTTTAATTTGGGAAGGTGATTTGTCTTGATTTTAGCATGTGTTTAATGTGTGATTTTGTTATTTTTGAAGGTGATGGGTGTGACTTAGGTCTATTTGGGTGTGGGTTTGGCTCATTTTGGTGGGCTTGGTGTGTGGCTTGGTGGTGTGTGGGCTTGGTGTGTGACTTGCGGGGGTTTGGGCCAAGGATAAGTTTAAAACAGATATCTTACAAGCAAACCCGAAGCTTAAGCTAACGAATTAAATCCAACAAGGTGTCAATTTCTGAAATTCATTAACCACCATTTAGCGATAGACCCAGATCATAAGCCAATCAAGCAGAAAAGAAGAATCTTCAACCAGAAGTGCTACGAGGTGATAGGGGACAATGTGGAGAGGCTGTTGAAGGCCGACTTTATCAGAGAGGTAAAGTTCTCAGAATGGGTGTCAAATGTGGTCCTGGTAAAGAAGGTCAGCGGAAAGTGGAGGATGTGCGTAGACTTTTCCGATCTCAACAAGGCCTGCCCGAAGAATAGTTTCCCACTCCCTAAGGTGGATCAATTGATGGATTCAACGGCATGTCATAGGTTGGTTAGCTTCATGGATGCATTCTCAGGATATAACCAGGTCAAGATGCATCCCGAGGATGAGGAAAGAAACTTTCATCACGGACCTGTTGGATAATATGACCCATAGCGTCACTATTTGTACAGATTATAGTGTTGTTGTACAAATTAACTATGTGACAAGGAAATGCACTCTCATCATTTGTGATTAGATCACCTTAAATATATAAATGAAGAGAGGTCCATATGATTAGTTCCTGGATTGAGATGATATGAGACAGTATCAGTCCACGAAGGATTAATCATTAATAACCCTAGTCGTAGTATTATCGAGACTGGACATCGATAATGCGGATAGGCTAGTATTGCACTTGTGCGAGTTGTGAGGGCACAACCCATAGTTCTCATATATTTGGGTATTGGATACTCATGCAAGTGCGATAGGAGGTTGTGTTTCACCGATGGTACGGGAAACAGCTTCGCTCTGGATAGACCCCTCGGAATCCCATTGGTATTATGACTATGTGTCTATGGGAGTCCGACATCATGGTAGGTGTATATGGTCTTAACATGAGACTTGCACCGCTAATGCTTACGACAATCAATATACTTTTAGTTGAGGTCGTCTAGGACTCTAACCGGTTCTGTGTACGCGGAAGCTGAGTATATTGAGAATCGTAGAGTATTGGGTGTGATGTCAAGACGGAAGTATCACTCCAGTCATAGTGGAGATGATGTCACGCAGGATACGGTATTAGTACTATGAGGTGCTGCAGCCATCGGGATATTATGACAAGGTCATGTATATCCGATTATAGAGACTAGTTACCAGACATCCGACATGTGCTTCGTACGGGGCAGACACTTATCCAGCCCCAGGCCTAGCACGTGACTATCCGATACTGGGCCGATATGCACAATACTACTGTATACTACGCCTGATACAGATCTATATATTCCTGTAAGAATATTTCCGGAGAATTGGGTAGGCATGGCGCTTTGCTAGAAGCCAACCTTGTCTTGTGAATCGGTAAAACGTAGTACTTGGTACTTATGTGTTCGGATAGTCCGACGACCGTATTTACTGCCAACATATCCGGGGACTCATGGGTCGCGTCCCAATGATACACCGATGAAGTATGGCTCGCACTTTAATTAATCTGGGATTAATTCAATGAGAGAGAAAATTAATCTGGGATTAATTACGGAGATATTTTATCTGGGATAAAATATCGTCTAATGAGAGAAAATGATTAATTTGGAATTAATCGGTAAAGTTAATATATTCGATATATTGAACAAAATTAGATTTCGACGCGGAATTGAAATTAGATTTTAATTCGGGCAAACGAATTAATTTAGAATTAAATCGTTGGCGACGTGAATAGTGAAATCGCTATGCGTAATCATTTAATTACGACGCAACGGTAAATTCGCTAATTAGGAATTAGCGAACCCGAGCCCAAGTGTGATTGCGAGTGCATTCGCATTTCGAATTCGAGTGCGGCAACGCAAGTCACATCAAGCGTCAAATCATTCGTCACATCAAGCGTCAAATCAAACGTCACTTTGAGTGATGTGATTGATTGATGTGATTGATTGATTGAAAGACAACTTGACACTTTGAGTGATGTGAGTTGTTGGAATAGTGTTAGTGGTTGGAAAGTTTAGTATTTGACTTTTTGAAAGCCAAATAAAATGTAATTACCTTTATTATATTTTGGAAAATATATAAGGTAAATGTTTTACACTTTCTAACAACCTAATACACAATTTCTCTCCACCTTTTCTCTCTCACTTCTCACGCCCATGGAGGGCTATATTCCTCACTGTTTTGCCGAGCAGTGGAGGTCTTTTGGAGCCAAATTTGTGGCAATTTCGGCTTGAGCTAGCACTCTAAGATGCATACGAAGGTGTTAGGGACACTCACCCACGAGCCGGGAATCATTCGACGAAGATTCGGAGCTCAAATTCATGAACAAAACTGAAAAACGTGAGGCAGTGGACTGGTCACTGCAGTTGCGTTTTTGGAGGTGAAAATCAATTTGTTCTTCACCAAATCGTCTCAACCGATCAATGTAAGTATTCCGCAACTTCTTTGATATGTATTTCACACTTCTTCATGCTTGTTTGATGATCTTGGGACCTAGAATAAAACCAACAATGGCATCAAGAGCCTAGGTTCAAGCATGAAATTTTTAGGGCTTAAAATTTGGGTAAATTGATTTTGAGCATGATTTAGTTAAATTGTTTGATTAAGCATGTTTAAATGATGTTGAATTGAAGTTTGATTGGATCAATTTCATGAAAATTGATTTGGAATAATTTTCCCCAAAATATATGTGTTGGCCGAAAGTTTAGGGTTATTTGGAAATTTGGAATTTTTTGATTTTGATTCATTGGATGAATTGGAATCATATAGGATGATGTTAATTTAAGATTAATTGGATTGAATTTTGAATTGAACAAAAATCCCCAATTTCCTTAAGGTGGCCGAATGCATTATGCCCTATAATGTCTTGGATTTTTGATTTTTGAACATTGGATGTGTATGAAATCATTCGGGAAGTTAATTCGATGTCGATTGTGTAATTAATTGGATTGAATTCAAATCGGATAAAATTACCTTCTTTGGCCGAGACTTTGGAAGCATGTAAATGGGTTTGATTTTTCATCAAAGTGTGTTGGACATGTGATGATGATGTTTAGCATGATTAATTGGACTAATTAATGTTTTGGAAATATTGAATTTGGATGATTAATCATGTAATGCACTTTAGGTAATTAAATTGCGAAATTGGATTTGTGTAATTTAATTAATTAGGCCCTTAAATTGGATTTGGGCTTATTATGTTGTAAATGGGCTTATTGGGCTTTGTTGTACAAAGTTGGATTTGGACAAATTGGATTGGATCCAATTGGGGCCCAAACCCACTTCCGTTAAGCCCAAATACAACTTATAAACCTTTAAAGTTTAATTGGGCCTAATGGGCCTAAATTGATTTCTGGGCTTATGGGGTTACTCCTTGATTGGGCTTTGGTTGCCGAAGCCCACGCCTTAAAGAAATTAATTAAAGCCGATTAGACTTGAATTGAATTGACGTTGGACGTTAATCGGGCTTTGAGACCCGACTCGATTAAATTTGGAATTTAAGTCGTTAAAGGTTTATTAAATAAAGTGTAATATTTAATTTGGAATTGAATAATGAATTAGTATTAAATACATGTTAAATTGGATTTAATGATGTAGTTTAATTTAATTCAAGAATTCGTACTTTGAGTACTTATTCGCAAAAACGAGTTTGACTCGACCAAAATCAAATCGTTGTTTGAACATTGGATGATCACATAATTATCAGATTAATTAATTTGATTAGATTGATTGATAGCATGCTTATGTGTGAATACGTGGTTGTGATGAATGAATAATGTATATCGGATGGATATTAGTCAGGTGGGGCAATTTTGGAAATTGTTGTAATAAATTCGATTTATTAAATTGGACCTGCGTGTCCAGCCTTATCACCTCTATTCTCTTTGTATTCTCTTCTCACCTATTCCCCTCTATGTATATGAGGTTTCTTTAGAAGTGTAGTGTAAGGGGTAGAAGTAATACAAGTGCTAGCTTGAGTGAGAAAGGGAGAGATTTGATCTAGGATCAATGTGTTAAGTATCCATCCGCATATCATTATTATTTTATTTCATACTCATTTTATTATGTATTTAGAATGCATGTTTAAGGGTGTATGATGATGAGACCTTAACAAAGATAATGAAATTGGTAGCCAATTTGCACACGAAAAGCCCTCATCAAATATCATGCGTCTTTTCCTTCCATTGAGTGATTCTTACTCAAGATCCTAGATTGGCATGGGTTGTTGGCCAAAGTCAAGCCCTTGTCCGTCGAAGATGTGTTTGAATCACGAGGCTTTGTTCCATATTGGTGTCTTGTCCAAGTTGTGGTTTGTTGGCCAAAGTCAAGACCACTTCTTGTCCATCGACATTGATTACGAAGCTTCCATGGTCAATGGGTCCACGCTTGACTGGGATCACTAGGTTTGTTGTGCCAAAGCCAAGGCCTAGTTGATTCAGAGGAAAAAGGTTAGGGTATATATTGGATATATATGCATATATAAGATATATGTTTAGGACTTGGATGTCCACCTACTGGATCTAGGAGGAGTTGGATTAGATCCAATTGATCTTAGAGATCTACCTAGTTAATTATCATACAATTTGTTGGCCAAAGTCAAGATTTTGTGATATTTAACGGGATCCTAGCCCACTAGGAAACACGGTTTCCCGAGTACTCGACAGAGGGTTAGAGGCTCGACGAAAATAGTGGGAGGCAAGAATTGAATTTGCAATATTCGTTCAATTACTCGCCATACGCGCTCAATCAAATATCACTCATCATATAAATTAAATGTTAGTTGGACTAATATTTAAATTGTTGTTTTAATAAACAGTTGGATTGTATTATAGTTGATTATATAATTGGATTATATTAATCAATATATTTGAATTAATTAATTTCAGTTTACAGTTGATTTTATAATTGGATTATAGTAATCAATGTAATTGAGGTTAATTAATTTGGATTATATTTGATTATATAGTTGGACTATTATAATCATTATAATATATATAGTACCACTAATCGTTGATTAAATAGTTGGACTATTGTAATCAAGATAAAATTGAAAAGTTGGATATTTAAAATATAATCTGGGATTAAAATATTTTAAATGATTTAATTTTCAAATTGGGAATAAATAATAGGTTACTTTATTTGATAAAATAACTTATTATACCTTAAGCCCAAAATTAAGCAATATAAGTAGAGCATAAAATCTTTGGAAGATTTATGTGATGATGACTTTAGTGCTTAATTTAATATACTTGTCATAAATCTAATTTTAGATTTAAGAAGTATTAAAATTGCAATTTATAATTCTTGGAGAATTAATTGACTATTCTAGAGGAGATAAAGTCAAAATTTGCAATTGGGCATGTAGCACGAGGTGCACATTGTTTCGATATTCTAAAAACCCAAGGCTTGGCCTAAGGTTCCTGAAATATTGAAAAGGATAATTGACATATCCCAAAGTGACTACCATTTGGATATGGCAGACACGAAGGAATTAAAGAAAGGGCAAGGCTCTTACTTTAAAAATGATTGTCAAAGTTATGTTCACTACTAGTATTGAAATTAGATTTTAAATACTTAGTGTGGTACATAAAATATATGTATTGATGTTCAGAATCTGCTTTGAGCAGGATACTGACTTCAAGCTGAGATTGCTCTGCGAATCGGAAACGGGACGAAGTCGCTGTTTCGACCGTAGATACCTAAGTTTAGGAACTACCCTTCGGGTGTGTACTTAAATTAGGAACTGTTATAATGTAACTAGTTTGACTAGAGACATTATCTCTATATCAGTGTTTAATCCATTGTGGATAAACCTTTATATTCTAGAACACTAAGTGTTTCATTATATAAAGATGATACTGAGATAAACACATTAGATGTGAATAACAGAATTTATATTTTGAATATAATTAAAATCTCAAACATATAAAATGACAAATAAATAGCTCAAATTGATTTGATCAATAGAGACTTATTTGTGGCATTGTTGTCTGGGACACAATTAAACAAGACTCGTATATCCGCACTTTTGAAGAGTGGGTACTAGGACTGATTTGACTATTCAAATAAAGTCTACGAATCTAGTTTGTTAGGTAAAGTACCTAAAACACTGTTTACTTGGTAATAGTGTAAGTGCCACCGATCTGTTAGCCCTATTCATGGTGAAGTTAGTGGGCCAATATCTAGCTAGGCTAGATGTGAACATGAATGTTTCGTGACCTTAACGGATGTGGCATCACGTTATGGTTATGTGTTTCTTTCGAAGAACACAGATCGGAAACTTTTAGAGTTTCGACACGAAGTAGATAAACAGATCGACTATAGTATTATGCCGTCACGGTAAGACCGTAATGAAAATACTTAAGCAGTAAGTTTCAAACATACATGAAAGAGTATAGTATTCTTTCAGATGAGGACTCCTCCCGAGACACGTCAGTTAGACGGTGTGTCCGAACGAAAACCGAATTTTGTTGGACATGATAAGGTTTATCACGAGTCGCTCTGAGCTATCATTTCCTTCAACATGATATGTATTAACAGTGCAAAACTTATTTAGAATAAGGTTCCATATAAATCTATTTGACAGATATCATATTGGATATGAACAGGAAAGAAACATGGTTTCTCATTCCTAATAATTTGGGTATGCCGGGCATAACGTTTGGATGATACCAAACTAAGGACCCAAATTGGATAAGTGCCAAATATAGGTTATCCTAAGGGAAACCATAAGTATAGTACTTATAAATCTCGCATGAGAACAATATTATTGTTGCTCACCATGCGGTTTTCCAAAGAGGAATACCGATATGCAGTGGTGAGTGGGAGGATAGTGATACTCGATGAAAATCGGAGTAATACTATTCAAGGCACGAAGTCCATAATGGAACACAAATAGTTTATCAAGGATGAAACTAAACCATTAATCTTCAAATACACAAGAACCGCGTAGATCAGAGAGAATCAGAAAACAACCTGGGGTATGGGTTTCTGAAGTAACCCCTTAAAGATGTAAATCTTATGGAAGTATACCAACCGACTACGTACGAGGAAGTGATACAAGGTATCAACTCCCTTTTATGGCAAAGTGCCATAAGTCCGAAATGGATTCCATGTATAACAACTATGTTTGGATACTAGTTGTTGTACCGCAAGGCATTGTGCCTATTGGTACTGTAAACGTCTTCAAGGAAGACATACATGGATGGCAAATACCAACTTACAAAGCTAGGCTTGTGACGGAAAGGTATCGTTATCAACGTTATGTTAATAACGGTTCAACCTTTTACCTGTTGCCATAGTAAATCCATTTTGATGATGCTTATTGATACTTCATATTTCATTTATGAAATGTGTCAGTTAAAGATCAAAATCGCCTTCCTGAAAAGGAAACCTTTTGGAGGATGCTTACAACATCCTGACGATTTTGTATAACCGACAAACAAGGTTTGCGGGTTATTCGATCCATGTTTGGATTAAAGCAAGTATAAGGTTCTTGGAACCGACGTTTTGAAATAATCATAATGGTTTATTATTTGACTCAAAACGAAATAATTCTTGTGTATATAAGGAGGTTAGTGGGAGCGCACTGACAGTGAAATTCCCATAAAGCAATTGGTGAAAGCTTGGCTTTTATAGATATTCTCCGTAGAATTCTGGGGAGTAACAGCCTTTATTCAAGGAATAAAGATCTACTGGGATAGATTTGGAGTTGTTAACACTCTCTGGGAAATTATACATTTAAAATGTACTTGATATGGTGTCTCATACGCTTTGAGCATATGGAGTCACAATCAGGACAATCCAAGTGATAGTCACTGGATTGAAGTTAAGGACATCTATTAGTATCTTAGAGAACTAAAGATGTTGTCTAAAACTATGGAGAAGGAGAACTTGAAGTGACTGGGATCACTGCTGCAAGTTTCCAAACAGTTTAATACTACGGTACTATAAAGTTTGAAAAACGGGACAGTGAGCTGGAAATCTTCCGAGCAAGATACTGTTGCCGAATAAACAACAAATGCGGATTATTGCTGCGGCTGAGGCAACAATAGAAGCCATTTGGGTCGATAATAAATCTAATTAGATTAGATATAGTTCTGTTAGCAGCTGAGCTATGCGTCAGCACAAGGCTAAGGAATTAAAGGTCTCATCGACGATCCAGATATATACTTCTATATTCATCTGATTCGTTCGGATCATACATCGTGGCGATGTGATGATCGTATAAATCGCGTCAGACGATAATCATGGAAATCCGCTGACGAAAACCTTTTCTCAGCAATTTGAGCGAACCGTACATAGTTCGGGTGTACGACACTTAAGTGACTGGCTATGTGCCAAGTGGGAGATTGTTGGATAATATGACCCATAGCGTCACTATTTGTACAGATCATAGTGTTGTTGTACAAATTAACTATGTGACAAGGAAATTGCACTCTCATCATTTGTGATTAGATCACCTTAGATATATAAATGAAGAGAGGTCCATATGATTAGTTCCTGGATTGAGATGATATGAGACAGTATCAGTCCACGAAGGATAATCATTAAATATCCCTAGTCGTAGTATTATCGAGACTGGACATCGATAATGCGGAATAGGCTAGTATTGCACTTGTGCGCGTTGTGAGGGCACAACAGCATAGTTCTCATATATTTGGGTATTGGATACTCATGCAAGTGCGATAGGAGGTTGTGTTTCACCGATGGTACGGGAAACAGCTTCGCTCTGGATAGACCCCTCGGAATCCCATTGGTATTATGACTATGTGTCTATGGGAGTCCGACATCAGGGTAGATGTATATGGTCTTAACCTGAGACTTGCACCGCTAATGCTTACGACAATCAATATACTTTAGTTGGGGTCGTCTAGGACTATAACCGGTTCTGTGTACGCCGAAGCTGAGTATATTGAGAATCGTAGAGTATTGGGTGTGATGTCAAGACGGAAGTATCACTCTAGTCATAGTGGAGATGATGTCACGCAGGATACGGTATTAGTACTATGAGGTGCTGCAGCCATCGGGATATTATGACAAGGTCATGTATATCCGATTATAGAGACTAGTTACCAGACATCCGACATGTGATTTGTACGGGGCAGACACTTATCCAGCCCCAGGCCTAGCACGTGACTATCTGATACTGGGCCGATATGCACAATACTACTGTTACTATGCTTGATACAGATCTATATATTCCTGTAAGAATATTTCCAGAGAATTGGGTAGGCATGGCGCTTTGCTAGAAGCCAACCTTGTCTTGTGAATCGGTAAAACGTAGTACTTGGTACTTACGTGTTCGGATAGTCCGACGACCGTATTTACTGCCAACATATCCGGGGATCTCATGGGTCGCGTCCCAATGATACACCGATGAAGTATGGCTCGCACTTTAATTAATCTGGGATTAATTCAATGAGAGAGAAAATTAATCTGGGATTAATTACTGAGATATTTTATCTGGGATAAAATATCGTCTAATGAGAGAAAATGATTAATTTGGAATTAATCGGTAAAGTTAATATATTCGATATATTGAAAAAAATTAGATTTCGACGCGGAATTGAAATTAGATTTTAATTCGGGCAAACGAATTAATTTAGAATTAATTCGTTGGCGACGTGAATAGTGAAATCGCTAGGCGTAATCATTTAATTACGACGCAACGGTAAATTCGCTAATTAGGAATTAGCGAACCCGAGCCCAAGTGTGATTGCGAGCGCATTCGCATTTCGAATTCGAGTGCGGCAACGCAAGTCGCATCAAGCGTCAAATCATTCGTCACATCAAGCGTCAAATCAAACGTCACTTGAGTGATGTGATTGATTGATGTGATTGATTGATTGAAAGACAACTTGACACTTTGAGTGATGTGAGTTGTTGGAATAGTGTTAGTGGTTGGAAAGTTTAGTATTTGACTTTTTGAAAGCCAAATAAAATGTAATTACCTTTATTATATTTTGGAAAATATAAGGTAAATGTTTTACACTTTCTAACAACCTAATACACAATTTCTCTCCTCCTTTTCTCTCTCACTTCTCACACCCATGGAGGGCTATATTCCTCACTGTTTTGCCGAGCAGTGGAGGTCTTTTGGAGCCAAATTTGTGGCAATTGTGGCTTGAGCTAGCACTCTAAGATGCATACGAAGGTGTTAGGGACACTCACCCACGAGCCGGGAATCATTCGACGAAGATTCGGAGCTCAAATTCATGAACAAAACTGAAAAACGTGAGGCAGTGGACTGGTCACTGCAGTTGCGTTTTTGGAGGTGAAAATCAATTTTTTCTTCACCAAATCGTCTCAACCGATCAATGTAAGTATTCCGCAACTTCTTTGATATGTATTTCACACTTCTTCATGCTTGTTTGATGATCTTGGGACCTAGAATAAAACCAACAGGACCGGGGGTTGTATTGTTATAAGGTGATGCCTTTCGGGTTGAAGAATGTCGGAGCTACATTTCAGAGGTTAGTAAACAAGGTTTTCAAGCCCCTCATTGGCAAGATTATGCAAGTGTACATTGATGACATGATAACAATGACCAAGAGGCTGGAGGATCACTTGGTTGACCTCGCGGTGACTTTTGAGTTTTAACAATGCGCATTCGGTGTAGCTTCGGGTAAGTTTTTGGGATACATGGTCAGTGCACGGGGAATAGAAGCAAATGCGCAGAAGATCTGAGCTGTTCTGGGATTGAAGCCTCTTAGGACGGTTAAAGAGGTGTAGAGTTAACAGGTCGAGTGGCCGCATTAAATCGGTTCATCTCCCGAGCAACCGACAAATGCCATCCTTTTTTCAAGTTGATCAAGAAGGAAAAAAAAGAGGTCAGCTGGATGGTAGAATACGAGGAAGCCTTCATGTAGCTAAAAAAGTACTTGGCTCAGCCCCCACTTTTGGCCAAGCCGATCCCAGGTGAGACTTTGTTCCTATACTTAGCTGTTTCTGAGCATGATGTGAGCTCGGTGCTAGTGTAGGAGGTTGACAAGGTCCAAAAGCCGGTGTACTATACAAGAAAAGCCTTAATGGATGCAGAGACCAGATACCCGGCCCATGAATTTGTAGCTTTGTCCTTGATTACGGTGGCCCAAAAGTTGCGACCTTACTTTCAGGCCCATCCTATCAGGGTCTATACCGGCCATCCTCTAAGACAGATCCTGCATAAGCCGGAGGTCTCGGGTCGATTAGTAAAGTGGTCGGTGGAACTGAGTGAGCATGACATATCCTATCTGCCAAGAGCGGCAGTAAAGGGGCAAGCTTTAGCAGATTTTATGCCCGAGGTCGTAGGACCATATATTTTAGAAGTCTTGGAGATCAAATGGGAGTTGTCGGTGGACGGTTTGGTCAGTTCATAGGGTTGCAGATTGTCTTACAAGCAGTGATGGCGAAAAGATGGTATATGCATTGAGATTCACCTTTGAGGCCACAAATAATAAGGCTGAGTATGAGGCTATTTTGGCCGGTTTGAGATTGTGCACGGCGGTAGGTGTCCGAGATGTAATTGTGAAAAGCGACTCCCAGCTAGCCATCCAATAGTTAAAAGGAGAGTTCCAGGCCAGAGAGCCGAACATGATGTCTTATATGGCCGAAGTGAAGAAGTTGGCTGGGAAGATGGGCAACGTGCAGTTCAAGCAGATTGGCCGAGAAGACAACCATCAGACAGACTCCTTGGTTTGGCTTGCATCGTCAATTAAGTCGGAGAAGCCTAGAACTATCCCTTTGATTTGTCTACATGTGAAGAGCGTTGGGGAGCCAGAGATGATGGAAGTGGATGCATGAGGGGAAACTTCTTGGATGGACCCGATCAAGAAGTACTTGGAGAATGGGGAGACACTTGAAGATAGGAAGGAGGCAAGAAAGCTAAAGTACCGAAGCTCTAAGTTTTGCCTGATTGAAGGAGTTTTGTACCGGAGGGGGTATACGGTGCCACTTTTGAGATGTCTCACGACTAAGGAAATAGATTATGTGCTTAGAGAAATTCATGGAGGGCTTTATGAGAGTCATGCTGGGGACAGTCAATTACGTATAAGGAGCTGAGGCAGGGATTCTACTGGCCGACCATGCATCAAGACGGGGTGAAGATAGCCCGGAAGTGTGAGGGATGCCAGAAAAATACAAACGTTCACCATCAACCAGCGGAGCAGCTGACCACTCTAGCCGGTCCCTAGCCGTTCGCCTTATGGGGGCTATACATCATTAGGCCGATGCCAGCTGGGTGAGGACAGGCCAAATACGCTATCGTTGCCATTGATTATTTCACCAAGTGGGTAGAAGCCCAACCCTTACCTACAATTACCGAGAATAAGGCGATGGACTTTGTGAAGAAGAATATCATCTGCAGGTTCGGGATCCCCCAGGCCATCATTACTGATAATGGGAAGCAATTCGACAGCATAGGTTTCATGATGCTCTGTGAGGACCTCCAAATCGCATTGAGATTCGCTTCATCTGCTCACCCCAAGTCTAACGGACAAGTCGAGGCGACCAATAAAACAATCAAGGCAAATATGTAGGCGCGACTCGGATCTTGCAAGGGGGTGTGGGTCGAGGAGTTACCAGAAGTATTGTGGGCACATCAGATGACTTACAAGGATTCCATAGGGGAAACTCTATTTTCTTTGGCCTACGGGTGTGAAACCGTTATTCCAGCAGAGATAGGGATGTCTACCCATAGGGTCCAGCATTTTGAGACCGGGTAGAATGAAGAGCTCGTTAAGAATTGTAGGCATTGCATTTTCGCATGTGAAACCCGATGATGAGTCTTAGTTGGAGGCACTACCTTTTTAGCTAAGGATATTGCGGGAAACGGAGGTCGGAAGGGGAAATTCAGAATAAGTACGTCATCAAGCTCATTTCACAAGTTCACTGTCTTCGTTAGTGCTGCGTTCGTTACTTCGTTCGAACGTCATGCAGATTGCGGAAGTTCGTGTAGCGTTCTAATTGGCGTTCGAACGGCGTCGGTGTGTCTGGTTTTGCTGCTAGCCTCGCACCCCAGCCCAATTAGCCCCCCAAAGCCCATAAAACACATTTAAAACACATGGGAAATTAAATTAAATATTAAATAAAATATTTAAACCATTTACCAATTAAATAAACATAAAATATAATCATACCTAATAAAGATAAATCAAATATATTAACTTCCTAACCAAGCAAAATCACATACTAAATTAAAAAGATGTCATGCCTAATTAAATCTATCCTAACCAATTAAAAAATATTGTATTCCTAAACCAACACAAATTAAATATTTTGCATTCCTAATCTAGCCAAATTTTATCCCCCATCAAATCCCTTCCTTGTGAGACAAGGTGAAACCCTAGCCCTTCTCTATATAAAAAACCCCTAACCAAGACACGAATTCTCTAGCTCATACAGATAACGCACACAAAAATCACAACAAAAAGAGCCTTAGCCACTCACGTCAATAGCAACAGGAAGAAAACAAACCATTCCCCTCATCTCCTCCACTCCATAACTGAAAACAGCACCCTCCTAAACCTCTACCCATCACCGAAAATCTCCCCATACAGCAGCCATCCATCACCGAAAATAAACCTCCAAACAGCAGCCCAAACATACCCCAAACAGCCCTTGAAACACGTCTGGACATCAGCCCAAACCACTCCCAAAACAGTCCCTAAAATCCCTTAAAACAGTAACATAAACTGCACTTATAATCCTTGAAATAACCACACAAAACTACACTAAAAAACCACAAAAAACACTCGAAACAGTTCGTTGAAATGTCTAAACAGGTGACCTGAACAGTGAGTAGCAAAGCAGAGACCGAACAGCAGCAGAACGGAGACCGAACAGCAGCAGAACGGAGACCAAACAGCAGCAGAACGAAGACCGAACGGTAAGCAAAACAGCAAAACAGTGAGCTAGGACGCTAAACCAGTGAACCGGAGAAGTTGAGGAGCTGTACCCTTTCCGACGTCCGTGAAACGCAAGCCGGAAGTTGGCAAAAAGGTTAGACCTGAGGGTACTTTCCACACTCATCTTTATTTGATTTTTGTTATTTATTTTGACTGTATTTTAATTATTGTTGAATCTTGTGTGTGTATGATGCGTGTTGTGGGTATTGGATGAATGAAAGAGTGTCGTCTCTTGCGGTATATAGGATGGAAACCCAGACGTAAATTCCGTAGCCGAATCCGAATGGACGGTAGTGTGGTCTGTACTTGGGATACAACTCCACGTACCGCTTGAGTAAACAGCACCTTCTTTTGTTTCATGTTGCTTTGATTTATTTATTTATTTTTCGTCACTTGAATTCTGCATGTTGCTTATTTATGTATGATTCAATCGAGCGCATGGGTTAGTAAGTGGAATGAAAGATCCCCTATGGGGAGGGGTTAAAGCCTTTTACCACGATGCTTCGCCGCGCCGGTTGATGTGTGTTCGGTTGAATGCAAGATACGTTCAATCAAGCATACTACGTTTGATGTTATTGCCTTTAATTCTTGTATGCATGATTCAATCGAGCGCATGGGCTTAGTAAGTGGAATGAAAGATCCCCTATGGGGAGGGGTTAAAGCCCTTTACCACGATGCTTCACCGCGCTGGTTGATGTGTGTTCGGTTGAATGCAAGAAACATTCAATCGGGCATACTACGTTTGATATTATTGCCTTTAATTCTTTGTATGCATGATTCAATCGAGCGCATGGGCTTAGTAAGTGGAATGAAAGATCCCCTATGGGGAGGGGTTAAAGCCTTTACCACGATGCTTTGCCGCGCCGGTTGATGTGTGTTCGGTTGGATGTAAGATACGTTTGATCGGACATACTGAGCTTGACATTGTTGTCTTTATTCTTTGTGTTGCATGCATCAGGTCTGGTTCCGTTTGAACGCGTTCTCGAACGCTACAAGAACGCGAACCTTCTGTTTACCGTTCGAACGCGTTCTCGAACGCTACACGAATGCACACGCACTTTCTTAGTCTCATCATGCATCAGGTCTGGTTCCGTTCGAACGCTATACGAACGTGAACCTTCTGTTTACCATTCGAATGCGTTCTCGAATGCTACGCGAACGCACACGCACTTTCTTAGTCTTATCATGCATCAGGTCTGGTTCCATTCGAACGCGTTCTCAAACGCTACACGAACGCCAACCTTCTGTTTACCGTTCGAACGTGTTTTCAAACGCTACGCGAATGCGCACCAACTGAACTGAGTCCTTTTCATCAGATTTCATACATAGTTTTCCTAGTAGCTATCCCCACATGTATGAATACAATGTGTTTAATGTATTATAATTCATATACCTATGTCATGATAAAATTTGAGTATTATTTCTTGTGGTATATCGGATGAAACCCAGACATAAATTCCGTAGCCGATTCCGAATGGACGGTAGTACGGTCTGTACTTGGGATACAATTCCACGCACCACTTGAGAAGGTGCTCACATGTGTGCTTGTGTGGTTAGTATATGTGCTTGTGTTTTCTTGAATACAATATGCCAATGAAGTTGTATGTTTGTCGTTCCTTTGATGTACTTCCAAACATGCAATCTTAGATGTGAAATATATGTGTATGTTTTATTTTGTACATGTGAATTTAGAAGCATGATACTCTTGGAAATAAGTGCTACTTAAGCCTGATTAAATTATTACATAAATCCTTTCATTACAAGTGGCATGAGTAAGGGACCATTCCGAACCCAACGGTTTGAGGTCTTCCCTTGAGAGGGGTGAGGGCGGCCTTAAATCTCATTTTCCTGGTTCACACTGGGTGGCGACTCCATTATTCTCTGGTTTAGTCCCCCGTGGCTACTCCGTACTCCCGATCGGGCCGCGAGCCCGGGACAGCATGCGTCGCCCAGTTCCTGTGTTCCCACAGTCTGGCAACTCCACTGGGGATAGAGAATCGGCCCCGAAATATTGTCTTGTGATGTTTGGATTTATGTTTTAATTGACCGTGTCTATAGTGGATAAAGTGAGGTTTTAATCAAAGGCATTTTGAGGCTAGGTAATGGTTTGGTGTCTTCCTTCATTCACTACCTTTCTAGAAGGAAAAGCTGTGAAGGCACCTAGATAGCCATCTACTCGTAGCCTATTATGATGGACTAATTTGGAGGACTCGTTGTTTATTCCTGACACCAAGCGATAAGAGCCTAAGAGGCTTGGGTATTTAAGTGAGCCTCGCTCCACCTTCCCTCTGGGGAATCTACAACGGGAAATCCATTTGACAGTCCGTCACACACCATAGCTCATTGGCACGTACCTTAGTGTATAAAAAAGGGTGCGCTCACTTGGTTGCTCGAACCCTTGAGTGCGGAGACCTAGTTGTGGGCCATCCTTCGCCGGTGAGAGCCTTTGTCTATACTCTTGCTAACCCACCCATAGACCGGGTTGGCTAAAGTAACAATTATTTCCTTGAATATGTGCTTGTGGACCATCCTCATTTGGATGCAGTTGGACTATTGTCAGAAATGCGAACTTGCTGGGCCATTTAAACTGGGGCGAGTTCGTACCTTATGACTATTAGGCCCGAAGCTTCTGAAATGTTGATGGGCCATTATGTAGAAATTATTACGTTATGTTTGCATTGTCTTTCTTCTATGCTTGTGTTTGGGAACATCGTCGTTTGGATCCATTTGGACCATTTGTCATGGGATATGGGCTTGTTGGGCCATTTAAACTGGGACAAGAACGTATTTCATAACTATTGGGCCAAATGCGTCTAAGTGTTGATGGGCCAATTTTTGCTTGTGTTCGGAACATTACCATTTGGATTTAGTTGGGCTCCTTGTCATAAGATGTGAACTCGTTGGGCCATTTAAACTGGGATGGGTTCACTCCTGTGACAATTAGCCCAAAAGATTCTAAAATGGTAACGGGTCGATTTGTTTGAAAATTTTAATTGATTTAATATGTTATATATGTTACATGCATCTCATGCACCTCATGCATACATATATCATGTTAACACCCTCTATGTCTCAAAAAGACATCATAGATACCGTTTGGGTTAGAGAAGGGACAAGACTCATTAAAAGAACAATAACAGTCATGAGTGAATCTGGTAATGAGGTATCCCGAATTGATTAGTTAGAGAACAGTCTCGCCAAGGTCACTGAACAGTTGCAAGCTTTGACTACTGCTGTGGCTGGTATGGCTATGCCCCTGTACTGGGGGAATTGCTGAGAATGTGAGGCGTGAGGAGCCTCCGAATGGGTTGGGGGATGATATCCCCACTTTTGATGATGATATGGCAGAGTATGCAGCAGGCAGAGTATCTGGGTCTCAGGCAGAGTTACAGAAACTTCGGGATCAGGTTGAGTCGGTTACCCGCAAGATGAGGGGTAAAAATGAGGATTTGCTGGATTATGACACACTGACTTTCGAGGAACAAGTGCCGGCACAGTTCAAGATGCCTGATATGGCTAAGTTTAACGGGAACGGGGATCCAAAGGTGCATCTCCGACAGTTTGTATCAGTCATGAGTTCAGTTGGTTTATCTCAGCGCCAAGTGCAGAAAATGTTTGGAATGTCGCTTGAAGGAGCTCCCGTGGTATGGTACCACAGTTTGGAGAAGAAAGTGAAGGAAGATTGGAGGGAGTTGGCTGATGCTTTCCTGAAGCAGTATGTCACTGACTTAGAGATCGATCTGTCACTCCGTGATCTGAAGAATGTTAAGCAAAGAAAGGAGGAGTTTTAAAGAGTATGTGGACCGGTGGAGAGGTCAGTTATTGAAGATGCAGACTAGGCCCTCAGAGAAGGACCAGATTAAAATGATTATCAAGGGCACCAGCCCTCCATTTAAAGCAAGTTGAGGAGGATGACCTCCATGATTACAGACTTTCGGCAGTTGAGGGAGACTGTCATGGACATTGAAGATGAAGAGGCGGAAAGCAGAAAATTCTATGGTCTGAATAGGAGGCCCATTGGGGGAACATCGGGAGCAAAGCCCATTTCTCTGCTGTGATTGCCGCTATCCGGAACCGGCAGTTTTCCAACTTGGGAAGGCCCTTGTCCAAGGTGCTAGAGAAATTGAAGAGGCAAGGGCTCTTAAAACCCTTGGAAGCCAAACCATTACCCAATCCCCTACCATCACATTATAACCTAAGCCTTTACTGTCACTTTCACCAACAAAAGGGCCATGACACCGACAACTGCGCCCGACTCCGCCATGAAATCCAAGACTTGATAAACTCCAAGAAAATACCTGACCCAGAAACAGAACAACCTGACACACACAGAAACCCCTTACCCAACTACCGTGCCGTACCACCACCAGCCTATATGATCAATTCTGGCCTCCCAGAAGACCTTGTCCTGAAATCCTTTCACCCTCAAGCCTTTTGCCTGGGAATCTGGGATAGTACTAGTGAAGATGAGTTTGAGCAGGGAAAAAACTTTTGGCTTGATTTCTCTAGCAGTGATGAGGAAGAAGTAAGGGGAATGACGCGCATTGGTCGTTTCTACAATGATATGGCGGAAAAGGGTAAGGAAGTTTTGACAGATGGTAGAGAAGTGGTTGAGACTGCGGAAAATACTGAGGGGGATATAGTGCTGAGGCAATTGAGGAAGACTAGAGCACAAGTGAGTATCTGGGAACTGTTATGTGCATCTCGGGAGCATAGGCAGGCTATGGTTGAGGCCTTGAGCAAGATTGTGGTACCGGAAGACGCCAACCCTGCAATGTTTGTTGGGTCGGTTCAGAAGGAAGCTTTGCAGATATATTTTTCTGAGGATGAACTCCCGGCGGAGGGGAGAAATCATAACAGGCCTCTATTTATCAGGGCCGAGGTGAGGGGCAAGAGAACTTCATGTGTAATGGTGGATGACGGTTCATCCATCAATGTGTGCCCGCTGAAAATTCTGGCGAGATTGGGTATGAAAGCAACAGACTTAGACCCCTCCAGTATAACTATCAAGGCTTATGATGACAGTAAAAGGGGAGTTGAGGGTACCTTTGTGGCTATGGTCAAGGTAGGACCGATTGAAGATGAGGTCGAGTTCACAGTACTGGACATCCAGGCTACTTTCGCCTTATTGTTGGGAAGGCCTTGGTTTCACAAACTTGGGGGCGTGCCTTCCACTTTGCATCAGATGATCAAGTTCCCGTATGAGGGAGAAGTTGTCACCATCCGGGCTGAGTTAGATAATGTCGTGGCTGCCTTGGAGACACAACCTTTCATGAGGTTTCAGGTGTCAGCTACTTTTGAGGAGTGGGTGGATCCTAGGGTGGCTAGGATTATGGAGAAAATGAAGTTTGAGCCGAGTAAAGGTTCAAAATTGCCAGATTTCAGAGGACAGACTACTCGGAAGGGTTTGGGGTACAAGTCTGATGAAGAAAAGCCAAAGGTCAAGAAAAAGGGCCTAAAGCTGATGGAATGTTTTGTGAAAGCTTCAGGATATCAAGGGGAGCCTGAGCCTGTGGAAGTTAATGGAATTGTGATACCTGGGTTTGAGATCTTCCAGGATATGTTGGGTAAGAAGCTGATAGTTGAAGAAATTGTGGAGAAAGAAGAAGAGAATTGGGAGGAAGAACTGATGAAGTTGGAGAGCCTGACTCTGGGAGAGGACGAAAAGCCTGAAGAAGATCTGATTGCAGAGGAAGAAGTGTCTATAGATGATGAAGACATTTACCTTCCTGATTTGTTTGAATGTACTTCCGTATTATCCAATAATAAAGACATCTCTTTTGCTTACTTGTCTGAGTCATTTCCATTTACACTACACGAATCAAGCATATTTGATATCAGTTCAGCCAGAACTATTGCATTTAACTTGGGTACACTTGAGAACCCCAAGGAAATTCTGATTGCAAGTGAAGTAACCTCCGGAGAGAGGAATAAACTAGAAGAAGTGTTGGTCAGATATGCCAAAGTATTTGCTTGGTCCTATGAGGACATGCCTGGGGTGGACAGAAATATTGCCCAGCACACAATACCAACTTATCCGAATATGAGGCCAGTAAAACAGAAACTCCGACGGATGAGACCAGAATGGGCTGAGAAAGTCAGAGAGGAAGTTAAGAAACAGATAGATGTGGGGTTCCTGGAAGTAGTAAAGTATCCTGAATGGTTGGCTAACATAGTACCGATACCGAAGAAAGATGGGAAGGTCAGAATGTGTGTAGACTACAGAGATCTCAACAAAGCTTGTCCGAAAGATGATTTTCCTTTGCCACATATAGATGTTCTGGTTGATAGCGCGGCTTTATCCGCTATGTATTCATTTGCAGATGGGTTTTCAGGTTACAATCAGGTTCTCATGGCTGAGGAAGACAAACACAAGACTGCATTTGTTACTGAGTGGGGTACTTATTGTTACAAGGTTATGCCATTTGGGCTTAAGAATGCAGGAGCTACTTATCAGCAGATGACCACTACACTTTTCCATGACTTGATGCACAAAGAGATTGAGGTGTATGTAGATGACATGATGGTGAAATCAGAGACAAGGGTTGGGCATATTGAAGCACTGGAAAGGTTTCTTCAGAGAGTTGACAGATACAACCTGCGGCTAAACCCTAAGAAATGTGTGTTTGGGGTGACATCAGGGAAATTGCTTGGCATACAATGGGAATGGGCAGAATAGAGGTAGACTCCGAAAAGATCAAGGCAATCACAGAAATGCCTGCACCGAAGACAGAAAAAGAAGTCAGAGCATTCTTGGGGAAGATTCAGTACATCAGTCGGTTCATCGCCAAGTTGACATCGGTATGTGAGCCTATCTTCAAACTGTTGAGAAAAGATCAGCCAGTGAGGTGGAATGAACAGTGTCAGACAGCCTTCGACAGAATCAGAGAGTACTTGGTAAAGCCACCTGTATTGAAACCTCCGAGACCGGGCAGACCTTTGATATTGTATTTGGCTATAGAATCAGAAGCACTGGGGGCAATGATGGTAAGGTAGATGAGACAGGGGTGGAACATGCCATCTATTATCTGAGTAAGAACATGCTCCCGTATGAGGCTCGATATCAGGAGGTTGAGAAGATCTGTCTTGCAGTGGCATGGGCTTCCAGAAAGTTGCGACATTACTTCCAGTCATACAAGATCCAGGTAGTGGCAAAGGAGAATCCTCTGAAGTATCTTCATTCGGTGCCTTCACTAGTGGGAAAATTGGGCAGATGGTTGGTATTGCTGACAAAGTTTGACATTGAGTATCTCACTTCCAAAGTGATCAAAGGGCGAGCAGTAGCGGAGTTTCTGGCAATGCAACATGTTGAGGGGGATCAGTATAAGTTTGAATTTCCAGATGAAGAGATCCAAGCAATAACAGTCCAGAGATCGAAGATGTATTTTGACGGAGCAGTGAATTACAAGGGAGCCGGGATTGGGATCGTGATAGTGACCCCCGAGGGAGAAACTTTGCCTTTATCCAAGAGGTTGACATTCAGAGTGACTAATAACATGGCCGAGTATGAAACATGTGCTTTTGGTTTGACAGGATTGATAGCCTTGAAGGCCGGGAGTGTGGAAGTCTACGGAGATTCTATGTTGGTAGTCCAGCAGATGCGAGGAGAATGGGAATTGAAAGAAGAACGGTTGAAGCCTTACCTTTTTCACCTCAGAAAGTTGGCACAGGTTATCCCCGAGTGTAATTCAGCACTTACCAAGAGAAGAGAATCAGATGGCAGATGCATTGGCTACACTTGCAGCGACTTGGGAAAATCCAGAAAAGTTAGTGATGAGACCGTTGATACTGACAACAGCAAGCAAACCTGTTTATGAGATAGAAAGAATTCTGGAAGTTGAGGTCGACGACGGTAAACCTTGGTATTATGACATTCAGAGGTATCTGGAACATGGTGAACTCCCGGAAGGGGCAGGCAGAAAAGACAGAATAGCCATCCAGAAGTTAGCTTCCCAGTATGTGACTTTGAAAGGGGAACTGTACAAGAGGCAAGCAAACGGTATTCAGTTGAAGTGTTTGAGAAAAGAAGAAGCTCAGCATGTAATGGAAGAAATACACGCCGGGGTATGTGGTCCGCACATGAACGGGTTGAATCTGTCCCGCAAGATAGTGAGGCAAGGTTTTTATTGGTCAACCATGGAAACAGATTGCGTGAAGATGGTAAAGCACTGTCATGACTGTCAAGCACACGGTAATTTGAATCACTTACCGCACACAGAGTTGCACGGGTTGTCAGAGCCGTGGCCTTTCTCAGCATGGGGATTGATATGATTGGAAATTCGACCGAATGCATCAAATGGGCATCGCTTCATAGTAGTGGCCGTAGATTACTTCTCGAAGTAGGTGGAAGCCGAATCATTCCGCAATGTTACAGCAAAACAGATGGCAAAGTTTATAGCTCGGAACCTCAATTGTCGGTATGGTATGTCGCATCATGTAGTGACAGACAACGGGGTCCAGTTTCAAGGAGAGACGAAGGCAATGTTACAGAGGTATGGGATAGGCCACCACAAGTCATCACCGTACAGGCCGCAGGCAAATAGGGCAGTTGAGGCAGCCAACAAGACTATAAAGACAATTTTAGCCAAGATGACGGAAAATTGCAGAGATTGGGTTGAGAAATTACCGTATGCTTTGTGGGGGTACAGAACATCAGTAAGAACAGCAACAGGGGTCACACCTTACTCTTTGGTCTATGGAATGGAAGCAGTATTGCCGGTAGAAGTGGAAATACAGTCTATGAGGGTATTAACAGAGGCAGAGTTACCGGAACAGGATTGGGCCGCACAGAGGTTTGATCAGCTAGCACTATTGGATGAGAAGAGAACGAAGTCTTTGTATCACATGCGGTTGTATCAGAAGAGACTAGCCCGAGCATTCAACAAGAAAGTACGCCCCACCAAGATCAGAAAGGGTGATTTGGTACTTAAGCAGTCGAGGCCGTCAACGACAGATCCGAGAGGAAAATTCAGACCTAACTGGGAAGGACCTTACATAGTGCAGAAGGTAATGGGAAATGGGGCAGTGAGGTTATCAGACTTGGAAGGAAACGAGTTCACCGAGCCGATCAACGTAGACAGATTGAAGCAATACTTTGCCTGAGGGGGAGAAGACCGAGCAGTCACCACGAGAATTAGCAGAAGACCTAACCCAACGGAATAAGAAAATCATTCATGCATGCACGTAACATTGCATTCTCTTCGTGTTTGTTTTCTTTTTGTGTTCGCAGGTTCGAAGAAAGGAGAAAGCGGCAGAAATGAGCCAAGCAGCGTCAACGTAATTTCAGTTTTTGGGATGAGTCCCAAGGGGTGAGGCCCATATCAGCTTGGGGCCGAGGCCCATATCATGTCGGCTCGAGGGCGAGGCCCATATCAGCTTGAGGGTGAGGCCCCCGTTGTCAGTTGTAGTTCCGGGTCGAGGTGCCCAGGGTCGAGGTACCCACTACATCATCAGTTCGAGGGCGAGGTCCCTATGGTCCGCGGTGTTGTGTCGAGGTGCCCAGGGTCGAGGTGCCCCTGTTGTCAGTTGTAGTTCCGGGTCGAGGTGCCCAGGGTCGAGGTACCCACTACATCATCAGTTCGAGGGCGAGGTCCCTATTGTCAGCGGTGTTGGGTCGAGGTGCCCAGGTTCGAGGTGCCCCCGTTGTCAGTTGTAGTTACGGGTCGAGGCACTAGGGTCGAGGTACCCACTACATCATCAGTTCGAGGGCGAGGTCCCTATTGTCAGCGGTATTGGGTCGAGGTGCCCCCGTTGTCGGTTGTAATTATTGGGACGCGTCCCAGGATCGAGGTCCGCTGCAGCACCAACTCAGCTCGAGGCAGCAGCCGAGCCAGGTAAGTGAAAATGCATTGCATAACTTTGATAAGATTGTTCAAAGTCACACACTGCACAAGTCCCATCAAAGTGTGGGCGACTGTAGGCATTACATTTTCGCATGTGAAACCCGATGATGAGTCTCAGTTGGAGGCACTACCTTTTTAGCTAAGGATATTGCGGGAAACGGAGGTCGGAAGGGGAAATTCAGAATAAGTACGTCATCAAGTTCATTTCACAAGTTCACTGTCTTCGTTAGTGCTGCGTTCGTTACTTCGTTCGAACGTCATGCAGATTACGGACGTTCGTGTAGCGTTCTAATTGGCGTTCGAATGGCGTCGGTGTGTCTGGTTTTGCTGCTAGCCTCGCACCCCAGCCCAATTAGCCCCCCAAAGCCCATAAAACACATTTAAAACACATGGGAAATTAAATTAAATATTAAATAAAATATTTAAACCATTTACCAATTAAATAAAATATAAAATATAATCATACCTAATAAAGATAAATCAAATATATTAACTTCCTAACCAAACAAAATCACATACTAAATTAAAAAGATGTCATGCCTAATTAAATCAATCCTAACCAATTAAAAAATATTGTATTCCTAAACCAACCCAAATTAAATATTTTGCATTCCTAATCTAGCCAAATTTTGTCCCCCATCAAATCCCTTCCTTGTGAGACAAGGTTAAACCCTAGCCCTTCTCTATATAAATAACCCCTAACCAAGACACAGATTCTCTAGCTCATACAATAACTCACACAAAAATCACAACACAAAGAGCCTTAGCCACTCACGGCAATAGCAACAGGAAGAACACAAACCATTCCCCTCATCTCTTCCACTCCATAACCGAAAACAGCACCCTCCTAAACCTCTACCCATCACCGAAAATCTCCCCCATACAGCAGCCCTCCATCACCGAAAATATACCTCCAAACATCAGTCCAAACATACCCCAATAGCCCTTGAAACACGCCTGGACAGCAGCCCAAACCACTCCCAAAACAGTCCATAAAATCTCTTAAAACAGTAACATAAACTGCACTTATAATCCTTGAAATAACCACAAAAAAACTACACTAAAAAACCACGAAAAACACTCGAAACAGTTCGTTGAAATGTCTAAACATCTGACCTGAACAGTGAGTAGCAAAGAAGAGACCGAACAGCAGCAGAACGGAGACCGAACAACAGTAGAATGGAGACCGAACGGCAAGCAAAACAGCAAAACAGTGAGCTAGGACGCTAAACCAGTGAACCGGAGAAGTTGAGGAGCTGTACCCTTTCCGACATCCGTGAAACGCAAGACCGAAAGTTGGCAAAAAGGTTAGACCTGAGGGTACTTTCCACACTCATCTTTATTTGATTTTTGTTATTTATTTTGACTGTATTTTAATTATTTGTTGAATCTTGTGTGTGTATGATGCGTGTTGTGGGTATTGGATGAATGAAGGAGTGTCGTCTCTTGCGGTATATAGGATGGAAACCCAGACGAAAATTCCGTAGCCGAATCCGAATGGACGGTAGTGCGGTCTGTACTTGGGATACAACTCCACGTACCGCTTGAGTAAACGGCACCTTCTTTTGTTTCATGTTGCTTTGATTTATTTATTTATTTTTCGTCACTTGAATTCTGCATGTTGCTTATTTATGTATGATTCAATCGAGCGCATGGGCTTAGTAAGTGGAATGAAAGATCCCCTATGGGGAGGGGTTAAAGCCCTTTACCACGATGCTTCACCGCGCCGGTTGATGTGTGTTCGGTTGAATGCAAGATACGTTCAATCGAGCATACTACGTTTGATATTATTGCCTTTAATTCTTTGTATGCATGATTCAATCGAGCGCATGGGCTTAGTAAGTGGAATGAAAGATCCCCTATGGGGAGGGGTTAAAGCCCTTTACCACGATGCTTCGCCGCGCCGGTTGATGTGTGTTCGGTTGAATGCAAGATACGTTCAATCGGGCATACTACGTTTGATATTATTGCCTTTAATTCTTTGTATGCATGATTCAATCGAGCGCATGGGCTTAGTAAGTGGAATGAAAGATCCCCTATGGGGAGGGGTTAAAGCCCTTTACCACGATGCTTTGCCGCGCCGGTTGATGTGTGTTCGGTTGGATGTAAGATACGTTTGATCGGATATACTGAGCTTGACATTGTTGTCTTTATTCTTTGTGTTGCATGCATCAGGTCTGGTTCCGTTCGAACGCGTTCTTGAACGCTACGTGAACGCACACGCACTTTCTTAGTCTCATCATGCATCAGGTCTGGTTCCGTTCGAACGCTATACGAACGCGAACCTTCTGTTTACCGTTCGAACGCGTTCTCGAACGCTACGCGAACGCACACGCACTTTCTTAGTCTTATCATGCATCAGGTCTGGTTCCGTTCGAACGCGTTCTCGAACGCTACATGAGCGCGAACCTTCTGTTTACCGTTCGAACGTGTTTTCAAACGCTATGCGAACGCGCACCCACTGAACTGAGTCCTTTTCATCAGATTTCATACATAGTTTTCCTAGTAGCTATCCCCACATGTATGAATATAATGTGTTTAATGTATTATAATTCATATACCTATGTCATGATAACATTTGAGTATTATTTCTTGTGGTATATCGGATGGAAACCCAGACATAAATTCCGTAGCCGATTCCGAATGGACGGTCGTACGGTCTGTACTTGGGATATAATTCCACGCACCGCTTGAGAAGGTGCTCACATGTGTGCTTGTGTGGTTAGTATGTGTGCTTGTGTTTTCTTGAATACAATATGCCAATGAAGTTGTATGTTTGTCGCTCCTTTGATGTACTTCCAAGCATGCAATCTTAGATGTGAAATATATGTGTAAGTTTTATTTTGTACATGTGAATTTAGAAGCATGATACTCTTGGAAATAAGTGCTACTTAAGCCTGATTAAATTATTACATAAATCCTTTCATTACAAGTGGCATGAGTAAGGGACCATTCCGAACCCAATGGTTTGAGGTCTTCCCTTGCGAGGGGTGAGTGCGGCTTTAAATCTCATTTTCCCGGTTCACACCGGGTGGCAACTCCATTATTCTCTGGTTTAGTCCCCCGTGGCTACTCCGTACTCCCGACCGGGCCGCGAGCCCGGGACAGCATGCGTCGCCCAGTTTCTGTGTTATCACAAGAATCACCTCAATTTAATTGAGGAAAAACGAGAGAAGTCAGCTATAAGAGTGGCAGTCTATCAGCAGAGAATAGCCCGTTTCTACAATACGAAGGTTCGGACTCGGTCCTTCCTTCCTAGAGATTTAGTTTTGAGTAGGGTTACGTTGAATACCCGAAGACCCGAAGAGGGTTCGTTGGGTGCCAAGTGGGAAGGGTCGTACAGAGTGGTGGAGATAGTAAGACCAGGTACCCGGCTCAAGAAGCCCTGGAATGCCGAGATGCTGAGAAAGTACTTCCAATAGATCTCATCTTTGAATCACAGAATCATCGAATCATCGAATGAACGAACAAGAGTCAGGAAATTATTGTAAAGCCTCTCTTAGAATGACCCGCAAAGAGTTGTAAGAAGGGCGTTAGATCCCACGAATATGAATATAACTCTCTCTTTTGAATTAAAAAAACTTGTCCACTTTACTTGTTTATTAATTGAATGCAAAAGCCATGTTCAATATTCTTGGGATGTTCTCGATGCGAATGGGTGATCGGTAGTTAGGAAAGGCACCAAGCCCGCGGTACGCCAATCCCTGGTGTCATTATCAAATCCCTGGGTGTAAGTATTCCGACCTGACTCCTTCCACTTTTGAGGATCCAGAACGCGTCAAGGGATGGAGTGCATGTGGGAAAAGCGCGAACCCCTCGTGGTACGCCAAGCTTGGGTGTCATTATCAAACCCCTGAGGCCGAAGCGTTACTACCCCATGACTCGCATTTTTGAGGAACTACCTCGGGATGGTGAATAGGGGCAGATTTCTTCCCCCGTGAGTTATCTGCCTAATCGAGCTCCTGTACCACCTCCGGGATGGCGAACACGAGGAGGTTTCTTCCCCGTGAGTTATCTGCCTAATCGAGCTCCTGTACCACCTCCGGGATGGCGAACACGAGGAGGTTTCTTCCCCCGTGAGTTATCTACCTAACCGTAATTTTACCACCTCGGGATGGCGAACATGGGGAGGTTTTTCCCCGTGAGTTATCTCCCTAACCGTCTCGGATCAGGAGAAGCATAACATTGGGAGGTTTCTACCCTCATTGCGTTTGCAGACTCCAGAGCCGCCCAGCATGATGAGGTTTCTGCCTTCATGGCTGTGGCCGCTCACCGATCCGTAGCCCGGCTAGCCGGGATGCTGAATTGTAAGGTTCTGAATTGTATTTTGGGAGGCACCAGGCAGGACGCTGCCTCAGGGTACCCGAGTTGTTATCTTTTCGGGTCTGTGTGGAGTATGTGTTAAGTCACCTTCGTTGTGCTAACCTTGCCTTATTTCCATTTTTTTTTCCGACGTCCGGCTAAGGGACGCCCATGCCGGAGCCCGCGGAGCCTCAGAGGTTGAAATTCTTCCCTCATGATTAAGTCTCATCTGTTCCACCAGCTCGGGGCTGGATTTGTTCCGCCGAGGCTATTTTTTCCACCAGCTCGGGGCTGGACTTATTCCGCCGAGGCTAAATATTCCACCAGCTCGGGGTTGGATTCGTTCCGCCGAGGCTATATGTTCCACCAGCTCAGGGCTGGATTCTTTCCACCGAGGTCATATGTTCCACTAGCTCGGGGTTGGGTTGCGTCCCACCGAGTGCATATTATCAGCATGAGGATGGAGCATTCCCCCATGACCGGATTCTTGATGGTCCAGCGAGGTAACGTACCCTCGGAGCCAAGTATTTCACCAGCTCGGGGCTAGATTCCTTCCGCCGAGGTCATTTGCTCCATTATCTTGGGGTAAGGTTAGGTCCCACCGAGTGGGTCATCATCACCATGGGGTCGGAGCATCCACCCCATGAATAGTTATCAAATTACTCAGTGACATAATGTATGAGGACAGCGAGATGACAAGAGATGACCTGATTGGTAGCCTAGGGAGTTTTCTTTATGACTCCTGGAGCTGACCAACAAATTTGTAGTTCCCGGTACCAACTCGATCAACTCATCAAATCCGAGAACTAGGGGGCAGATGTTGATAGTATTTTTTATGACAAAGTATTTGAGTAGTACGGCAAAGGTAGAAGTGGATTTTCTCCTTTTAGAAAGACGGATGTTTATAAAGTATCAGTTACTCCTCAGCCAGGCAGAGAGTCCGGACCTGGTTTTTTGGATCTGGCCGATCCGAGGACGCCGTATGATCTAGGTATTGGACGCCGTATGATCTAGGTATTGGACGCCGACTACGTCAGAGTCGAGACCGACCACAGTAGCCCGGTAGCTCATCTTAGTCCTATCTTTTCTTCTGGATCGGGAGGAAGAGCTCGGATATTTTGGGTCGAGTCGGATATAATTTAGGTAGTTCGGCAGACCATTTGACCGACCTCTTGGAGACCGGCATGTGATCAGAACTGTTTGGACCTTTCTCCCTAACATGTACTTTAGTACCAGAGACCTTTACAAGTCGTCACCATTAATGATAAAGTATGACAGTGTACTTTACGGAGTGATGTGACAGGAAATCAGAGGGTAGGTTTTTCTTTCGGTGATGCAGTTGGAGCAGAGAACTTGTCAAATCGCCGGAAACCTGCAGTGCTGACGTCATAAGATATAGGAACAATGTTGTATATTCGTTAGTATATAAGGGGAGAGAGATCTCATTTGTAAAGGTTGGAAGAAATTTCGTTTAAAACACTGCTTGTAAGAACACTATTAAGGAGAACGGTCTGCTCGGTTTTCTTTAGACCTTCCTGAAACAGGTCGGCCGAGCTCGGCTTGGTAATAAAAAGCAACCCCCTACTTTGTGCCCGTGGACGTAGGCTGGACTCGCTCCGCCGAACCACGTTAAATCCTCTTGTCGATTTCGTGGTTGTTTTGCCTTTTGCTACATTTGCTTTTGGTCTCCCATAACCAAACAAATTCAAGGTTGAAGGAGGATTATCTTGGGAGAGTTATCTCGAAACTGCCCATGAGACGAAAATCACCCGTCAACACTTTCCTTTTTTATTCTCCTTCTAAAATTCACCAAGAATATCTTGTATAAATAAAAAGTTGGTCCTGATCAACAGAAAAATGCAATGCCATTCAATTCAAGCACTTGATACTGCAGAACACAGAAAGAAAGGTTTCCATTTGTGTTATGTTAGACATCTACTCTGATCATGATTGTTGATACCATTTTTTTATGCCAAATAATAGGTACATGCATGATCCTTTGGCGAATTTTTCCACTAGTATAAACACCGAAAGGATCAAGTCCTATAAAGTTAGCACAACAGAGAAGGCTAATATTTTGTTTATTAAAAATGCAAAGAGTAATCAAAATCTACCAATAATGGATGTGATTGATCAAAGCAAGGGCCAACGAAGATTCATCAGACCAAGTCCACAAGAACTTCCTATTTAAATTCTATGGGAAATTATCATCCGTTCACCAAAAAATTGTTTGATATTCGAAAAAATACTAGTTTTGAGAAAATATCATATATGCACTCAAAATTATTAAAAATGATCAATTTCCACCCAAATATTTAAGAAATTTTATCGTCTATTCACCTAAAATTTAACGGATGTTCAAAAAAACACAATTTTTTGGTGGTAAATATTTCTTTTTTGAGAACTTTGGGTGTAGACCCAGCCAAGATTCCGGTTCCAACCGGTTCCGGAACCGAACCGGAACCTGACCGGTTCGGAACCTAACCGAACAGGTTGGAACCCTAGGGTTCCAACGGTCACCCAACGGCTACAAGATCCAGCCCAACGGCTACTGAAGGGGGCATGGAGCAACGATTTCCAAAAATAAATAAATACATAAATTTTTAGGATTTCCCAAATTACCCCTAATAACGGTAATAAAACGATTAATTTTAGGAGCATTTTAGGTATCACAAAAATATTCTAAAAATGTATAAATATGGGTGATTTTTCATTATTTCAAAACTTAAGTAGGCAACTTAAGTTTTTAAAAATTTAAGTTCAAGCTCTTTAA
Organism: Zanthoxylum bungeanum; assembly: GCA_019454045.1. Classification (NCBI taxonomy): domain Eukaryota; kingdom Viridiplantae; phylum Streptophyta; class Magnoliopsida; order Sapindales; family Rutaceae; genus Zanthoxylum; species Zanthoxylum bungeanum. Next base: position 118,280 of record SKCR01022953.1, on the reverse strand, counting down.
TTTAATTTTTTTTTTTAGATAAGAATTTTATTTGTAATTTATTGTAATTATGTAATGTAAGTTTATTATATAAATTCAAATTCATAATTTTAAATTATATTATTTTATTAATCTCAATTTTTTATTTTTTTAAAAAAAAAAGCCGAATGGAACCGGAACCGTTCGGTTCGGTTCCGGTTCGGAACCGAACCGAACCGCCGGCCACCTCTATTTGGGTGTACAAATGTCATTTCTCAAAACTGAATGTTTTTTTGAACATCAGACAATTTTCGAGTGGACAGATGATAGCCGCAAATAACACTGGCTTGAGCTTCACCGCGGACTCAGACACATGGAGAACAAATATACTCTAGAAACTGCATTGTCAATGGGGTCATCCATTTATAAGATTCTAAACTTTGCAAAAATGAACTACAATGGAGTTGCTACAACTGGTCAACAGATACTAATTATCGATATAATTAAGCATTTTAGCAACTCTAAGAAGCATTCACTCAATTTTTACGGAATACAGAAAAAATTTGGTCTTTCTGTTGTTGCTCCTGCACATTGACTTGAGCTTTCATTATTTATATGCATATAAATCTATGATTAATTGGATTATGTAAGCAAAAAATCAAAAAAAAAAAATTCCCTTTCTGACAAGGTATGAATCCCACTGCTGAGAAGCAAGCATGAACTTAACATGTTGGAGAGAATCTAGTGCATGAACTGTCCCAAGAATACAACTGTGTACATGTTGGAGAGTCACTGTTATTTTCCAAGGAAGAGGATTTTTCCTTGGTGACCGGAGCAAAACATGAACAGATTGGAATATAGATCTTCACTTCCTGAGCTTAAGGTGATAAATTAGCTTCCTCCACACATCGGCGGAGCCCCCCACTAGTAGGCCTTCAAGAATTTCAAATATAATTTGAGTTAGAAAACATAATAAAAGAAACACAATGTAGATGCACTCTTAATCTAGGACAAACAATTGTTCATTACATTATCATGTTTTACTACTATTTTTTTATTTTTTATTTTTGAAATCGTTGAAAACCCCACCGCCAAACCACTCGTTTTGGGTTTAAGCGGAGTAGGTAAAACCCACAGCTGTCTCAGGCTCTTACAAGAAACGCACTCTCTGAATTTGAACCCAGTACCTTAAGGTGAGATCCTGAACCCTACAACACCAAGCCACGTCCCTTGGGGATTTGTTTTACTACTATTCATATACATAACCAACGAATAAACAGAAAAATGGAAGTCTTTTTAACTAGTATATCCATCAAGTTACACAAAGCATTTAAAAGTTGTAGTAGATGTTCTTCAGTTTTTCAAAGGGTATAAAATTAAGTTTCCCATGGAACACCGTTGATACTATTTGATGCAGATCCAAAAATTGATGCTTCAATAAGATTTTGGCTTTCTGTACTCACTTTCCTTTTGGGTCTAAAATGGATTCCGCAATGAACAAATGCTATTTGTCATATTGGAGAAACACCATATGCAATGACAAAAAGTGACCCTCAACCACAACTACCACGCATTTTCTATTAAAACAAAATGCAATAGTTGGTGCACACTTGTTACCACAAAGCAAGAACTCAAGATCTCAATCCTAAGATTCAAGAAAGAGAGAAACAGTATGATGTTTAAGAACATAAGAATGCAGGTTAAGTTTTTTGGTCAATGGCTTTCACAATACCCTTAGTCAGCTAGCAAAGAATCAATATCATTAAACAAAGAACTAAAAGAAAAAAAAAATTACAGATGTGGTGGTTTGATTTATATTTCAAGGAGCAAGAAAAATGCACTTACAATCCATTCAGAACTTTGATAGAGTCATATAAAAACCACTGCAAAGTAACAACGGGGCCCACAATTGTGATCCGAACAGGAAGGCTTCTAGTAAAGAGATTAGATAACCCAACTTTCTTCACAGCCTGGAATACATGATACCAAAACTAATGCAGTCGATATTTTGATAAAACCAAACTAAAAGAAGTAAAGAGAAAACCCTCGTAAGAGCTACCTGCAGCACATTTTCAGCCTTTTTGTTGTAGAGAGAGGCAACAATGTTATCAGCAGGATTAGAGATTAAAGTGCCTACAGCACCAGCTGTATAGCCTGCTAAACATGTCACACCAAGCTGTTGCATTCTGGAGCAATCTTCTTTTCTCCTTTGAACAATATTTTGGTATATAAAGTCTATTGAATGCTCAAATGTTGAGAACATGATCATAGAGACTGCAAGTCACAATAAAGGGGAAGGCAAAAAAAGAGAGGTTGGAAACGTGTTCTTCAAATCAAACAATACATTGACAAATAAACAACTATTTCTCATTCAAGTTTATAGCTGATTGATGAACAATCATACTGAATGGATTAGCTACCCTGATAAGCAGAAGTGTTTTGGATGTTGCAATATTAGGTACTAAAGAAATAGTAAAATTCCTCATTCCCTTGGATTAAGTTCTCATAAGACATTGACAGAGTGAAACTGTGTCTAAATGGAAGCAGACAGAGATAGAAGAATAACAGGTCCAGAACGATATAGCCACAGGAAATTTGATGGAAAACATTAGCAATGGTTGTGCATTAACTGGTCAAGGAATAGTCAATTAAGTAAAAACGGGAAAATTTTACTTTCAGATGTGACAATGTTAGCTTGCCAACTATACTAGACACATCAATTAGAATAGGATGTTTACAAACGCTATGACTACTCAAGGAAATTTATTAAACTCATTAATTAAGATATTAGCAATCAAACAAATATATATTTCAAGAATGCAGCATTAACATTACATGGAAGATTACGGCCCCAAAGTGCAAAAAGTCCCCGGTAGAAACTGCAATAAAATATGGACTTTTAAGTAAACATAATTTAAGAAGGAAAAAAGTTAAGATCAAGTATTTAAGTAACATACCCAGGAAGTCCTTCAGTTTTATACACTTTAGGAAATCCATCTCTTAAACCCTTTGCAAAATAGGGCTGTGCCTGAACACGAACTTTGACGGATTCGAAAGGACAGAGTGCTATATCAGCGAAGACTTGTGCAGATGCACTGCTGAGAAAGAATATGAAAGTTCTGTCATAATCAACTAAGATATCAGCGTACAGTCTCTTAAAATATTCGTAAAGTCCGAATTTGCAGCCGCCTTGAACACCATATCCACAGAACTTTCCAGACCAACCTCTCCAAAGAAAAGAAGGGCCTTGTTCTCTCCATAAGGTTGAGAACCCTGAGGACATGCTGCTATACTTGAGTGGATTTACCTAAACAAACAAAATAAAGAAGATGAAGTATCAGAAAAAGAAACTAAGATGTAACATGGAAAAAGTATAGCACAAGTGCTTTCACAAATGATTGGAATGACATATTTGAACTATCATAACCTATTACCATATCCATAGTTTGTTCTAATATTAAGCAGAGAAGCAAAATGATTATGAAATTTTCTAACTTCAACATTTTTAGGCAACTGCAGTTCCTATTCTTCCATATAAGCACCCACATCGTTTTCCTTCTATGAGCTCAATAGGAAAAGAAATCAAATGAATAAACAACTTTCTAAATTAAAATAATCAAGAAGTCAATTGCCATATGTTGACATCCTATCTTACATTAATTTCAAGAATTGAGTAAGAAAACAAGAAACTATGTATATAATTAAAATCAAGTAAAGTAAACCAACTAAAAATCTGTGTTATGTAATGCCAGCTACAAGAAGTCTACTTAACTCAACCAACAAAAAACCAATAGGAAGTAATAAAAGAAAGCACAAGCATAGACATTAAATAAAGAAAAACACTAATCAAAAGCTAACATAAGATATTTAGGCATAATAAATAATTCCTAAACTCCACTACCAACATTTTCAAACAAAAAAAAAATGCTCACTGATGTAACCAAAGGTCTTTGATCTTCACATTAAAACTCTTAAGCTTCTATACAGTCAAAGTTTCAACAGGCTAAAAGAACAAGAAAGCTTCACATTCAAGAAAAGAAAAAAGAACCCAATAAAGAATCAAGAGATTGTAAATAAAGCAACAGACCTGCATATTAACTTTCAAGACATCTAGAGGAGTGGTAACAAGATGAGTAGTCCCAGCACTGAACATTCCTCCCATGGTGCAAATTCCATAATACCCAGCTGAAAACTCCTCACAAACCCTTCCTACTCCTTCACCTTTCATATTTTCTCTTACTCTCTGTTCCATTGCAAAATATCAATCAACCCCACACTTCCCTTTTTACAAGAAAAGCATCATAACAGCAAGATACGTTTAAAGTACGCTAATGGGGGGCTTTGCTTTGAACAAGTTCCTTCACGTGCTTGTAATACGTCCACGTTCGCGGTTCTAAAAGACAAGGCCCAAAAACTAAGTTGACAATCTTTATAGGTGGCCTTGCTGGGGATGGTATGGGTATCCGTCTACATTTAATTACCCTTCAGATTCCTTAATAGACTTGGAATTCGAAATGATCATATTGACCTTGCTTAAATCTATATTTCGTGGGCATAAATGTCATTTGAAAGAACAAATTTAGACTTGTTGTACGGGTTAAATTTGGGTCAAGAATCCAAATATCATTATGTCTCAGACCTATGCATCCGACAGAGCCTAATTAGCACCAGATGACCCTGAGTCCACTCGCATGAGTCATAGGCGGGGCCCATGAGCCCATACGCCCTAATTGAAAAAGGCCCACACCACCTGGAGGCTTCTAAGGGCTCATACAACTTATAAGAGTTTCAGCAAGATCCTAAAACATGTTACTTGATGACCCATTTGACATAATCGAGCCAATCTATGCCCTATTTCCCTCTTGATAAGGAAACTAAGTCTTTGGATCATGACAAACTACCTACAAACACGGTAGTCTAATCCAACTACTATAGGGATTATACCTAATCCCGGATATCTATGCACTCCTAATTCGACCCTGATTCAATTACCTTTTCCTAAATAAGAGTTGGAGTATGACTCTTCCAAAGAATCCTAATCCGACTTGAAGGCTACCTTACAACCTATAAAAGGATAGGGGATTCAAATGAAATATTCATTCAAGTTTTGGCTCTCACACTCGAGTTCTCAAAGCGTATATCTGTTGGGATATATGCCCCAGAGCTTCATGTAATGTAAACAAAATTATATTTTATGAAATAAAATAATGCATTATCATATATCAAAATGTTTGTTTAATATCCCATATTGTAAATTATCTTGTTTACCCTAGATTACTCATGTGCCTTCAGACTTAGTGTATGGGTGTCATACACAAGAGGATTTAAGTCTGAAGTCAGTAATTTAAAATAGTCCATAGAGAGCAAACAAAACGGGTACTTTGTTTGTGGTTTATCTATAGTTGTGGTCCATTATATAATTGTATGGCTATCGTGATTTGGAATCGTCCATGTGGTGACATGGGAATGAAGAAACCTTGTATAATGTGATCATATAAGACTGGACCTAGATAGAAATGAATTTATTATAATATCCGTTAAATGAAAAATTCATTTCTATTTACCAGATGGTCATTTATGGATTGATCTTAAAACTTAGTGTATTACGAACTCCTGCATGACAGGTTATGTCCTTTGATTTACAAAGGTGAGGTTGGTGTAGCAATCTCGACCAATAGCTACGCATTTTGGGGACATGGTTTGGTGTGTAGCTGGGGATGTTTTATATAGATATAGTGCACTCATTCTTGCGAGAAGTAGAGAAGTATATTCCTTAAGGGTTGATTCGATACTTGAACGGTTAGAGCGCTCGAGTCTTTCTATTACAAATAGAAATATTAACATTCATAATGGTTATGAATAAATCATTTATGAGAGAATCAATGGTACTTAAGGTAAAAATAATTAAAGGGGTATGACGAATATTATGACCCGACTCTAATTACGAGATACTTGTGAAAGGACAATCAGTATTTAATGACTATATCGATGGACACTGACATGGTTCAGCTTAATTTATCTATCTATGGAAACAAGAGTGCAGCTTCAAGTTTTTAGTGGAATAACCCGGAGTTAATAATTCGGAAAATTTAATTAAGAGCTTAATTAATATTCCGGGATTATTGGAGCTCGAAACTGTAGGTCCACTTGGTCCCCGTCCTAACTCGATATACTATAGCAGATTAAATATAATTGGATAATCCAATTATATACTCACATATGTAAATATTATTAATATGATTAATAATATTATTTTGTCACATTTTAAACTATATGTTAAGTTTAATATATAGTTTTTATAATTATATGATAATTAATCACATGTCATTAAATTATATATGATATAATTTAATAAAGGATAAATTTGAAATTTAAAATTTGGGTTTTGGAAACCCTTGAATTTATTTTGGTAGTTACACCTTTTTTAAAAGGTGATAACCTCTTAATTTTGTAACATCTTTTTAATTATGGTAATTAAAATTTTTTTATTATAAAATTTTGGTGGAATACCTATCATGGCCGAATTTGCTAGTTGGGGAAAGGGAAGGGTTTGTTTATTTTGGAAATAAAAAACCCTAAGTATGAAAATAAATTTAGATTTTTCTTTTTGTCTAAGAATCTCATTCTAACCCTAGCCACCCTATCATTGTTCCAAGATTTCTCTCAAGTGTTGAGAAAAGAAAACAAAAGGAACAATAGAAAAACCAAAAGGACATCTTGTGTCATTTTCATCTCTAAATAGTTTTGAGATTTGATTTGTGAGTATAACTGATGAGTGGTAAATATATCACTATTTCCCACTCATTTGACTTAATATTTTGTATAGTTTCTTGAGTTTTGTGAATATTTTGATGTGTTTTATGTTATTTTGTAGATAAATAAAGTTTCAGGACTCTCTGGGAGCAATTTAGGGCCAAAACAGTAAAAAAACGAACAAAAGGGCAAAATTGTCTTTTGGGCATCACGACGCGTAAACCTTATGCGTCGCGACCGCTAATGTGCGCCGAAGTTTGCTAAAATGCATCGCTTGCTAAAATACACCGGACACGTGTCAACATCAAATCAAATCTGCTAAAATACGCCGGACACGTGTCACCATCACATGCTGCCGACAATCATCATCATCGCTAACGTGCGCCTGCCACGTGTCAACATCACAGCGAGTGATGCTAACATGCACCGGACATGTGTCGTCATCCCATGCTGTCGACAATCGACATCACCACGTCAGCACAATCATTCAGCTGCAGACAGCCGCCAGAACACGTGTCACCATCTCCGGATCCCGCATGCAACGTGGCAGAAATCAACTACGAGTCGCGACGCGAAAGGTTGTGCCCGTCGCGATGCGTGCAGCCTAGTGACGCCTATAAATTCAGCTCGATTTCAGAATTTAAATCATGATTTCCTTAGGTTTTTGTAAGGAATGACGTGTGGAGCCTAGTGACGCCTATAAATTCAGCTCGATTTCAGAATTCAAATCATGATTTCCTTAGGTTTTTGTAAGGAATTTAAGGATTGCATCTTGTATATATTTATTTTTAGTATTTAAATTATGTATTTTTATTTTCAGTAATAGTAATAGTTTATTTTATTTTATTTTATTTTATTTTATGTTTAGTAGTTAAATTTCCGCTGGGGAAGGGTGAAGCTTTTATTATTTTAGTTTAGACTAATCTCCCTTATTAAACTAAAGGTTTACCGCATGAATCGCTGGTTTTATTTATTTGACATAATGTGACACCGCCTACATGGCCGGTCTTTAGGTGACAGATGATTACCGCCTATATAGCTGGTTTATGGACAAATAGTAACATCGCCTTTATGGTCGGTTGGACTTAATTGAAAATATGAATTAATGAGGATACCGCCTATAAGGTCGGTTGGTAATATCACTGATAATTTCTATATTATAATAAGGGAGATTTGTAAATTAGAAATAGTAAGGGTGAATCCCCTAACCCCATCATTTTATTTTTATTCTAGGGAAGTGATGAAACACAATATTAACAGGCTTAATAATTGATTTATTTTTAATGGGTAATTCTTTAGTTTGTTTATTGAATCTTAAGCTTAATGCTTTTTGTTGTCTGATCACCAATAAGATTGATATGGTAAACTTAAAATGAACTTGGAAAAAGGATTTTAGGTTTTAGCCTTAGATTCAATAGCACATGATCTTCCTTGAGGATAAATAACCCTTTAATAGATTTTCTTACAGGATAGATATATACCTATCGGGCGTGGGTAGCCATAATTGGAACTTGAACTTAATGAATTTAGATAACTTGGTTAATATAGGAATATGATTAATTGGGTTATACTGGGTATTTGTGTCTGACCATCGGAAAGGGTTTTTACATAATTTCGCGTTCCAGGTTAGCAAACTGATTTATTACACATATATAAGAGAATCAAATCATCTTTTGAATAATATTGTGTGGAGTCACAACCCTAGGTATTTTGTGTCTTTTTTTATTTTCCTTAATATTTTCTTTTATATTTTTATTTATTTATTTATTTATTTATTCAGCAAATCACATTCAACCAACCAATCAAGCAATCATTCTCTTCTCCCTCTAATTAGATACTTGTAAATAAATAGAATCAATAATTAATAACAACAGTAGGAATTAAGTCTTCGTGGGATCGATATTTTTATACTACTTGAACGATACGTGCGCTTGCGTTATACGTTTGTGATTACGCACCGATCAAGTTTTTGGCGCCGTTGCCGGGGATTTATTTTTTCTTGAGTTATTAATTTTGAAGCTTTCTATTTTACTTGTATCTAATTTTCTTTATTTTTATCTGTAATTTTTGTTTCTTTCTTTTGTTTTCAGGTTGTTGAAAAATGGAATATTATTGGGAGATTGAAAGATTACGAGCATAACTAGAAGAAGATACATCCCAAATCATGGAGCAACAGTCTGGTTTTCTAAGGCATGTTGTCCAGCCCAGCAATTATCACTGGATGTCAAACAATACTACATTTTCTCAACAGAACAATGGGAAGATGTGAGATATGTGATGGTAACCACCCGAGCAATCAATGTATATACTTTTCAGGGTGGCAGAACTATCAGAATCATTCAAGGTACGAAGAACCACCACATTTTCCATCTTATCCTCCATCTATCTACGATCTTCATCAAGAACCAGAACCATTAGAGGAAGATCAGTTGATTGATATGCTCAAAGATTGGTTCGAGGAACGGGAAGCTCAATTTGATGCACAAATTCAGAGTCAAACAGCATCCATACAGAGAATGACAGATCAAATTAGACAATTAACAGACAACCTGAATTACATATCTCACGGAGCAAATTCAAATAATACTGAGGAAGCCTTAGAGTATCCAGAGTTTCATCATGACATCATAACAGAGGACGAGGCTGAGCAATATCAAGAATCAGAGGTATCAGTTCAGGAGCCCGAACCAACAAAGTCTCAATTTGATTTTTATTATTCTTCTGACTCTGACGAAGATCAAGAAGCAGAGCTGTTTGTACCAACTGTACCAGCAAGAGAGGATGAAACTTTCCATCCTCAAAATGAAGATCTTGGAGTTTGCTTTGCACTGATGTTTGAAGAAGAGCTACCCGAACCATTCATATCAACCACAGAGGATGAAGACCTAAAATCAGACATATCTTTACATCCTCAGGTTGACACTTATGGAGAATGCATTTCATAGATGACAGACGAAGAGCTAAACGAGGAAATTTTAAAATACATCTATGATGAAATGGTGGAGCAAGAAGCAGAGCAAATGGAGGAGCAAATGTCAGATCATATTGACGATTTCATGCATTTAGGAGAAACATCACTGTTTTGGGGAGTACAAAATAAAGACATCACCCAGAAGCTTGATAGAATGGAACTTCCATTCAAAGTAAAGCACCTTATGACACCTCATTATTTTCTTTCTTTCTTTTCAGGAACCACTGGAGCGACAAAGTTCAAAAAGGTGGCACAAACACTGAATGGGACAAAATTCTTTTTGTCACCTTACCGTTGGAAGAGACCCTTCAAAAGCAACGCTCACGAGATTGTCTTTAATCGGGCATCAAAACGACGCTGAAACCTCCTTGACAAATGGATTTCAGTCACGTCTGGCTGAAGACGAAAAATTTAGCGCTAGTAGGGAGGCAACCCATGTAATTTGTTGTTCTGTCTTCATATTTTTGTGTATACATGTTGTAGAGTTTTTAATTTTTGTGTGATATTTTCAGGGAAAAGCACAAATGGAGCATTTAAGGCAAAACAGAACATGAAGGAATGGTGTTTGGCAATCACAAAGATGATAGTTAATTTATTAGTGAGGGCTGAGTAAGGAATGAATTTTTGAGACGCATCATAATGGATTTATATACTAAGCGAGTGGCGTATTGTGTACACAATTTTGTTGCCATAATAATTGCTTTGATTTGCTTTTCTTTTGTTATTTTTTTTTATTTTCTCTGACATGATCCAGACTTTTTGACATTTCATGATTTATTTGATTGGTTAGCTAATAATCGTCATTGGGAAGATACTAGTGCTATTATTACTCACCCCTTTTCAGGTACTATAAATTCAACTCATCATTGCACTCTTGGAGGCATCCAGATTTGAAAAGGAAATAAATAAAAATGGAAGCCACTTTAAGAAGACGAGTTATAAACATCTGTGTGTTCTGCGGTACTAGTGTTGGTTCTAAGCCAGAATACGTTGAAGCAACACAAGAATTAGGTAGAGTCATAGCTGAGAGGAATCTGCACTTAATATATGGCGGTGCCAATCTTGGACTAATGGGGATCGTTTCAAGGACTGAACATGAAGGAGGCAGTCAAGTCTTGAGAATCATCCCAAAACCCTTGGCGGAGGTGAATCTTATAAGACCATCAAACAGAGAAGAACTGATTGTGCCAGGTATGTTTGAATGACTGGTGGAAATGATTAACTGTGCTGATGCATTTATTGCTTTGTCAGGTGGCTTGGGTACGATGGAGGAAATTTTTACAGTGTTATCTTGGGCGAACTTGAACATACATCAGAAACCACTTGGACTGTTTAACGTTGATGGATTTTATGATTTTTTTGTGTGTTTCTTGATGATGCCCGGAGAAATTGGTTCGTATCAAAACCTGAAAAAGAACTCCTCTTCACTGCCAGAAATGCCCCATATTTAATTGACCAAATCTTAGCCTTTGAACCACAAATTGACCCTATCATTTCCAAGATAAACTGGTCTGATAATGATCGTAAGAAGCGTCGGATAAATCTGGATCTTAACCTTTAAATTTCCTTTGTAGACGTAGAATTTCAGCTAACCATGTATTATCTTCTAAACTCATCTTCTACTTCTTAAGATATTTGGGACAATGTCTCATTTAGGTTTGGGGGTGGGGAATAGTTGACTAGTATCTTGTTTTTATGTTGTTTTTATTTTTAGTCTAAAATTTTTCGAAAAATTCAAAAAAATTAAAAAATCTTACAAAACATTTAAAAAAATATTATGTGTTTTTAATTTGATTAATCAGGTGAAATTGGTGTGCGATAGCTATGTAAGGAATTTCCACTCCTGAGACGTATCTCAACCTATTTCAAAACAAGTTAATTTTTGTTTATTTCCTTTTGAATTATTTAATTTGTAAATTCTCCATAATATTGACTAAAATGGCTCTTTATATGCTCAGTTGACATGTATTATCAACATACATGGTAACATACGGACATGAGTTGTAATTGATAAGTTTGTAATATTCAGTGCTCTAGTTTAATTGGAGGAAGCATCTAAAAAAAACACATCTGAGATCCGAGTTACTAAGTCCGTAGGGGTGTTTTAACACCTAATGCCCTAAAACCAACTGGTTTGGGAGCCACTGGCCCAAAGCTTGCTACATGGATCAAAGATATTGCAATATATATATATATCTGAAGTCTGAGTAATTAAGTCTGTAGGGGTGTTTCAATACCTAGTGCCCTAAAGCCAACTGGTTTGGGAGTCACTGACCCAAAGCTCGTTACATGGATGAAGGATGTTGTATATAAATAAATAAAAAAAATCAGAAAAATCAGAAAAATATTCCATTACTTAAAAAAGGTGTGAATTCTGATATAACTTTAGGACAAAAATATTACTCTCTTCTCAACTAAACTTGTGACTATTGCGGGCAGAAATGAGCTGATTAATATTTTGTTGGCTGTGTATATGAAGAATGGTAAAAATAATTAGAGAATTTACTTATTCGGTAATTTAGAAAGAAAGAAAACAACTATTAACTTGGATAAGAAGTTTCACTTGTTTAGTCACTAACTTGTTTATTCTCTTTTCTCTTGTCTTTTTGCTTTTGCGTGCATTAGTTTTACATTGACGTTTGTGGATATCGTCACTGTAAGCCCTTACGAGACTACAACTCGTCTACTAGGGACACCTATGGGTTTAAAGGCTTGTTGTATATGCTAAATGCAACAGTGATCCCTATGAAAGTGGCTTAACTTAATTTTATTTTAAAGATGTTTATGTTCTTTTATTTTGTTGTTTTGCTCGAAGACTAGCAAAATGTTAGGTTTGGGGGTGTGATGAGTGGTAAATGTATCACTATTTCCCACTTATTTGATTTTAATATTTTGTATAGTTTCTTGAGTTTTGTGAGTATTTTGATGTGTTTTGTGTTATTTTATAGATAAATAAAGTTTCAGGACTCTCTGGGAGCAATTCAAGGCCAAAACAGTAAAAAAATGGACAAAAGGTCAAAATTGTCTTTTGGACGTCGCTACGCGCAAACCTTCTACGTCGCGACCGCTAACGTGCGCCGAAATTTGATAAAATACGCCGCTTGCTAAAATGCGCCGGACACGTGTCAATATCAAATCAAATCTGCTAAAATACGCCGGAAACGTGTCACCATCACATGCTGCCAGCAATCATCATCATTGCTAACGTGCGCCTGCCATGTGTCAACATCACAGCGAGTGATGCAAACATGAGCCAGACATGTGTCGTCATCCCATGCTGTCAACAACCGACATCGCCAGGTCAGCACAATCATTCAGCTATCGACAGCTGCCAGAACACGTGTCACCATCTCCTGATCCCACGTACAACGTAGCATAAATCAACCGCGAGTCGCGACGCGCAAGGTTGTGCGCATCGCGACGTGTGGAGCCTAGTGACACCTATAAATTCAGCTCGATTTCAGAATTCATATCATGCTTTCCTTAGGTTTTTGTAAGGAATTTAAGGATTGCATCTTGTTTGTATTTATTTTTAGTATTTAAATTATATATTTTTATTTTCAGTAATAGTAATAGTTTATTTTATTTTATTTTCTTTTATGTTTAGTAGTTAAATTTCCGCTGGGGGAAGAGTGAAGCTTTTATTATTTTAGTTTACACTAATATCCCTTAATTATAATATAGAAATTATAATTTAAACTAAAGGTTTACCGCCTTAATGGCTGGTTTTATTTATTTGACATAATGTGACACCACCTATATGGCCATTCTTTAGGTGACATATGATTACCGCCTACATGGCTGGTTTATGGACAAATAGTAACACCGCCTTTATGGTCGGTTGGACTTAATTGAAAATCTGACTTAATGAGGATACCGCCTATAAGGTCGTTTGGAAATATCACTGATAATTTCTATATTATAATAAAGGGGATTTCTAAATTAGAAATAGTAAGGGTGGATCCCCTAACCCCAGCATTTTATTTTTATTATAGGGAAGTGATGAAACACAATATTAACAGGCTTAATAATTGATTTAATTATATTATGGGTAATTCTTTAGTTTGTTTATTGAATCTTAAGCTTAATGCTTCTTGTTGCCTGATCACCAATAAGATTGATATGGTAAACTTAAAATGAACTTGGAAAATGGATTTTAGGTTTTAGCCTTAGATTCAATAGCCCATGATCTTCCTTGAGGATAAATAACCCTTTAATAGATTTCCTTACAGATAGGCATATACTTGTCGGGCGTGGGTAGCTATAATTGGAACTTGAACTTAATGAATTCATATAACTTGGTTAACATATGAATATGATTAATTGGGTTATACTTGGTATTTGTGTCTGACCATCGGAAGAGTCTATTACATAATTTCGCGTTCCAGGTTAGCAACCTGATTTATTACACATATATAAGAGAATCAATTCATCTTTTGAATAATATTGTGCGGAGTCACAACCCTAGGTATTTTGTATCTTTTTTTATTTTCCTTAGTATTTTCTTTTGTATTTTTATTTATTTATTTATTTAGCAAATCACATTTAACCTACATATCAACCAATCATTCTCTTCTCCTTCTAATTAGATACTTGTAAATAAATAGAATCAATAATTAATAACAACAGTAGGAATTAAGTCCTCGTGGGATCGATATTTTTATACTACTTGAACGATAAGTGCGTTTGCGTTATACATGTGTGATTACGCACCAGTCAATAACCTTTCTCATTATATGTTGGTCACGAGATATAGCTCGAAAGACTTTTTGGTGTCGAATCAAATTCATCATCTTCATCTTCCAAACACATCACACGACAGTGAGTAATTTTATGCTCACTGCTGCACGCCCAACTTGTGTAACAGGGCTCGAATCAAATTTCTTTTGATCCAGAATTTTCAGGGGAAATATAGGGGTGGTTTAGGACTGTGTTGGGGATGATTTTTACTGAAAAATCAGACCAAAAATACAGTGACAGTTCACGCATATAGAGGCTAATTTGGGCAGTGAGCTGGGCGTGTTTTCGGGTCCAAAACAGTCCAGATCTGATCCGTCATTCTGTGGATATTCAGCGGCTGTTTCGAGGCTTAAATTTTGTTCAAAACAGAAGCAAAATTTCAGTGGTGGAGTTGGTAATATTTGGCCTTAAGGAGAGAAGGGTAGAAAAGTTTTTCTAGTTCGATCCCGGGTGCTTAACGTGTTTCCGCTGCGCTAGGAAAATGGTTCCTACAATTGGCATCAAGAGCGAGATTGAAAAGTATTCTTAATCCTTCTCTTTTTCATTTAAAGTTACTGTTTTTAGATGAGTAGGCACAAAATTATATTCATGAGATGAATGGTTATTGTTCATTTATGTAATGAATAGATTTTTGCATTTGTTGTAAATTCTTTTGGCTCTTATTTTATGTTGGTTTTGGGATGTAAGGCCATAAGGCCATTCTTTACAAATGTTGTAATTTAATTTTCCAATGTAAAATTTCAATTTTTATAATTTGGAGTACCAAAGTCGCAAAAAGAGCCAACACCACCATGGAGCAAAGATTTGAAGACCAATGAATGCCTTGGGAACTTTTTATACTAATTAGACTAGTATAGGATAAATAAGAGCCCAATAGATGCAAAATTATTTTTTTACGTTGTATGTATCTTTAATTCGAAATGTTTGAATAACATATCATATAGCTTAAAGTGCCTACTCTTGCATTTTCACATGCCATAACATGTTTTGGATGTATAAATATTCTAGACATAAAATATGATTTTATGAGATTTAAAATGGTTAAATTAGAATATGGTATCCATGAAAAATGATTAATTAGATTAATTGATTTTATAATTCAAAATTGGAAATTTTAAAAAAAAAGGGGGGGGGGGGGGGGGGAGGGGCTGAATAAGTGCATCATGAATTTCATTGGTATATAGGATGGAAACTCATACGTAAATTCCATAGCCGATTCCGAATGGACGGTGATGAGTGGTAAATCTATCACTATTTTCCACTCATTTGGCCTAATATTTCGTATAGTTTCTCGAGTTTTGTGAACGTTTTGATATGTTTTGTGTTATTTTGTAGATAAATAAAGTTTGGAAAGCATTGGAGGTAATTTGGGGCAAAAACGGACAAAAATGCGTTAATAGGGATATTTTGGTCTTTAGCGCGTCACAACGCCAAGCCTTCCACGTCGTGACGTCTAAAATGCGCCGAACAGTGCTAACGTGTGCCGGGTCCACAAATCAGAATCTGAGAAAAGTTTGACTTTGCTAAAATGCGCCGTGCCACGTGTCACCATCACAGCCGATCTGCTAACATGCGCCGTGCCACGTGTCAACATCCTACGGTGCCGACAGTCATCATCGCCACGTGTTCCACGTGTCACTCCATGTCATCAGCCACGTCAGCAAGTCAACAAGTCAACATCGCCACCTCACCGCCACATCATCATCAGCCAATCAGGAAGTGACACGTGTCGCAATTCTACGGTGCCGACAATCATCATCGTCACGTGTTCCACGTGTCATTCCATGTCATCAGCCACGTCAGCAAGTCAACAAGTCAACATTGACACCTCACCGCCACGTCATTATCAGCCAATCAGAAAGTGCCACGTGTCGCAATCCTACGGTGCCGACAGTCGCTTTCCCACGTCGTCGCCACATCATCGCCACGTCACCGCCACATCATCGCCACGTCAGCATCAATAATTGAGTATCTAATCCTTATCTGACACGTGGCGGATAAGAATCTCAGCGACCAATCAGAAGCTGCCACGTGTCAAAATAATTGAAGCCCAACCACCGCGCCACGTGTCACCTTATCAGCTTATCCAGAATCTTCAAACCAGCGAACCAGAGCTTGCCATGTCGACAAAAGCTGGCGTAGCGATGCTGAGGACCCTAGCGTCGCGACGTTGGAAGCCTACTGAGGCCTATAAATTGAGCTCGAGATTTCAGAATTGAATGTACCACTCTCTCTCTTATAATCTTTCTAAAGAGAGAGTTTCTCTCTCTACTTTCTTTTAATTTTTAGTTTTTTTAGTTTTGTAATTAATTTTAATTACGTTTTGTTAATATAGTAATTTAATTTTTACTTTTTACTTTTTACAGTTTTTATTATTTACCATGAGGAGGTAACTCCCCCAACTAGGGTGAAAGGTAATTCTTTTACTGTTACTATTTAGATTAATCTCCCTTAAAAATATTATATTCACTATTTAAAATATTGACTTAAAAAGGATACCGCCAGATTGGTCGGTTGGTAATTCATTTTAATCTGATTTAAACCTGACTAATAAAGGATACCGCCAGATTGGTCGGTTGGTAATTTAATTTTGGTTCCGCCTTTATGGCTAGTTGGACTTAATTTGACTTAATCAGGTTACCGCCTATATGGCTGGTTGGAAAAAGAATCACAAGTTTATATATTATTTTATGGGAGATATCTAAATTAGTAGTAGTAAAAGTAATTCATTTTACCTTAGCATTTTATTTTATTGTAATTTACTTTTCAGTATTTACTTTATCGCATTTTTACTTTATGTCTTTTACTTTCAAGTTTTTACTAGCCCTAGTTATGTGTTGTAACTAAATTAGTTATCTGGGGTTGTGATGAAATCCAATATCACCGTTTTATAAGGGTTAGATTATAGCTTGGGTAATATAAAGATTTATTTATTGAGTCTTAAACTTAATGCTTTTTCATTAACTGGCCATTAATAAAATTGATCTGGTAAATCTAAAATGAACTAGACATAGGGATTTTAGGTTTCAGCCTTAGACTCAATAGTCCACGATCTTCCTTGAGGATAGATAACCCTTTAATAGATTTCCTTACAGGATAGGAATATACCTGTCAGACGGGGGTAGCCATAATTGGAACTTAAACTTAATGAATCCAGATAATTTGGTTGACATAGACATATGGTTCAATTGGGTTAAACTGGGTATTTGTGTCTGACCATCGACAGAGGCTTACACATAATTTAGTGTTCCAGGTTAATAAATCAATATATTACCCAACTTTAAGATAACCACTTCATCTTTAAAATGATATTGGAAGAAATTACAACCCTAGATAGTTTTTAATATTGAATTTTCTTAAAACCTATTTTCGACAATTTTATTTACTTGTTTTTAAATTTAGAATCGTCACCATTTCAAATCAATCAATCAACCTATTAGATACTAGTAATCATTTGACCTCATAAAATTAATAGTTTTGATATTAAGTCCTCGTGGGATCGATATTTTTATACTACTTGAACGATACGTGCGCTTGCGTTATACGTGTGTGTTTACGCCGGTCAGACGGTAATGTGGTCTGCACTCGGGATACAACTCAACGTACCATTGGATTTTATAACGCACTTAGATTAAATAAATGGTTTAATTAAAATTTTGACCAATTTAGAATTTTAAAAATTTTAAACTTGTTAGTGTTCTAATATTTGAATAGTTAAAATATAATAGGTCACTAAAACTACCTCAATCGAATTAGTTTAATTGATTAAAATAATTAGTAGAGACTAATGGATATTAGTGAGTTAAATTTTAAGAGTTAAAATTGGTACGGTCACTAATAGTGTACTAGTGTAAATAAGAGTTATAGTTTAGCCGCCATAAATTTATTCACACTAGTAAATTAAAATATTAGATATCCTCTGATCAGATGGTCATTCGATTTCAATGACCAAGGTTGACATCTAACAACATGTCAAGGCCCCCAAATGAGAAGGAAAGATATATATACCCATTCTGTATGTGATTTACATATGATATGGTCTCTCGCCTCACTATATCCCCACCTATTGACCTAGGGTACGAAAAATGTCTACCCATATGTTCAAAGGTATGATGTTGATAGTGTCATGAATCATGCTAACCCAAGAATCTCACATTATTCTTCCGTTGTGGCCACAGTCTCAAGCGCTGATCACACATATCAACCCGCGAACTGAAATACTACTCTTATAAGAAAATATTATCCGAGAGAGTGGCGATTCTCTGTTGTATCTTTACAAACTTCATATGTTTCAACAAATGACCCAATCATACCCTTATGACTGGATCTTTTGAACCGTGGAATGAGAATGTCAAAGTTATTTGATCCACATATAAGATTGTAAAGACCTCAAGTCCAAGGACTAGTCATATAATCGATACATGAAAGTTCTCATAGACACATGGGATAAACACTCCATATGAAAACTTTCGACGGTCAGTTCGATGGACACGAGCAACTCATGCATCCATGTGATAAACCAAGCGGACGGATCTCCACTAGTAGCCTATGAGATCGGCTACCCCACTTAAGGGCGGATCATATCATCATGCTAGTCTCTCCGCTTTGTGAACGCCCAGATTATTCATAAAACTATGACTAGGAACATTTAAGAGTAATGATTCTCATAAGGCGTGGAAGCCATCGTCTTATTACTCCAATGGCTTTATTACAATGTTGATGATTCAAATAAGTTATATAAGAAAAGTATAATAAAGATTGCCATTTTATTAATTAATGAAAATATTACAAATACATGTACATATAGCCCATCCATAAGTTGGGTATATGGCATATCCCTAACAATCTCCCACTTGCACTATAGCTAACTAGTATGAATCTGGACACCATACTCTCGTGTGTGCCTATCATGCTTTTGTTGAGTCAGCCCTTTAGTCAGAAAATCTACAAGATTATCTTCTATGTGTATTTTCTCTATAATAACTTTTTTTCTCTCAAAAATCTCCCTGATGAGATGAAATCGCCTAAGTACATGCTTGGATTTCTGGTGGGACCTTGGTTCCTTTAATTGAGAAATGATGCCCGTGTTGTCACGGTACATCGTGACACCATTCTTTATCACGGGAAGCACTTCCAGCTCCGTGATGAACTTTTTTATCCACACTGCTTCTTTAGCAACCTCAGATGCTGCAATATACTTGGCTTCAGTGGTGGAGTCCGCTGTAGTTGACTACTTTGAGCTTTTCCAACTGACAGCACCGCCATTCAAAGTAAACAGATATTCTGTTTGTGATCTACTGTCATCCCTATCAGTCTGAAAGCTCGCATCACAGTAACCAATGACTTTCATCTCAGAACAATCTATGTATGTCGAAAACACATCATTAGTTCTTCTCAGATACTTGAGGATTGTTTTGACAGCTGCCCAATGTTGCTCACTAGGATTTGCCTGATACCTGCTCGTTATGCTAAGAGCATAAGAGACATCAGGTCTTATACATAGCATGGCGTACATGATCGATCCTATTGCTGAAGCATAAGGGATCCTACTCATACGCTCTCTATCTGAAGGAGTATGTGGACATTGCTCCTTAGATAATTTGATTCCATGACAAGTAGGTAAATTACCTCTTTTGGAATCTTTCATTTTGAATCTTTTCAAAACTTTATCTATGTACGTAGATTGAGAAAGTCCTAACAACCTATTAGATCTATTACGGCAGATTTTAATGCCGAGGATGTAGGTTGTTTCTCCCAAATCTTTCATGGAGAAATTCTGAGATAACCATTGCTTGGTGGCTTGTATCATAGGAATATCATTCCCGATGATTAATATATCATCGACATATAATACAAGAAATACAACAGCACTCCAACTATTTTTCCTGTAAACATAAGGCTCGTCTATATTTTTGATGAAGTCAAATTCTTTAATTGTCTCATCAAATCGTATATTCCAACTTCTGAAGGCTTGCTTGAGTCCATAAATGGATCGTTTAAGCTTGTATACTTTATTATGATCATCCTTAGATGCAAACCCCTCAGGTTGTGTCATATAGACTTCCTCTATGAGGTTCCTATTAAGGAAAGCTGTTTTGACATCCATATGCCAAATCTCATAATCAAAGTATACAACTAGTGCCAGTAAAATTCGAATGGAATTTATCATTGCAACAGGCGAGAAAGTTTCATCATAGTCAATTCCTTGGATTTGTTTATAACCTTTCGCCACCAACCTAGCCTTATAGGTTTGGATGTTGCCTTCTGCATCAGTTTTACGCTTGTAAATCCACTTGCAGCCTATGGGTTTATTGTTGTTTTGTTGTTCCACATCTATTTTGTGTTTTGCAGGTTTGTCTCTTCGGTTATGTATGGTTATATGCATTATCATGTTTCATGTATGTTAATATTGGGTTAGTGATTGAGTGTTGCTTCTCGTGGTATATCGGATGGAAACCCAGACGTAAATTCCGTAGCCGAATCCGAAAGGACGGTAGTGCGGTCTGTACTTGGGATTCAACTCCACGTACCGCTTGAGGAAGTGTTCATGCATATGTTCATGGGATTGTGTGCTCGCTTTTATTTCATTTACTTCTATGTATGCAAACTTAGATATAGGTTGTATGCAAACTTAGATGTAGGTTATTCCCGTGTATGCATATTGCATAGACTTGGTTAGATTATTGCACAAATCCATTCATTACAAGTGGCATAAGTAAGGGACAATTCCGAACCCAACGGTTTGAGGTCTTCCCTTGCGAGGGGTGAGTGCGGCCTTAAATCATTTCCCAGTTCACACTGGGTGGCGACTACATTTATTTCTCCTATTTAGTCCCCCGCGGGCTACTCTGTACTCCCGACCGGGCTGCGAGCCTGGAACAAGTCACCGATTTCTGTGTCTTACAGTCTTGCGACTCCACTAGGGATAGAGAATCGACCCTGAAATAATGTCTTGTAATGTTTGTGATTTGTAATTTAGTTAACCGTGTCTACCATGGGTTGAAAGGGGCTTAATCAAATGCACTATTTGAGCTAGGTAATGGTTTGGTGTCTTCCTTCATTCACTACCTTTCTAGAAGGAAAAGCCGTGAAGGCACCTAGATAATCATTTACTCGAAACTTACCGTGATGGACTAATTGTTGGGATTTATGTCCTAGAGCTTCATGTATTGTAAACGGAATTGATTTTTGTAATAATAATAAAGGCATTATTCATTTTATCAAAGTTGTTTTATTTATATCGCATATTGTCCAATTGTCTTGTTTACCTTGATTACTCTTGTACCTTTAGACTTAATGTATGTTTGGTGGACAAGAGGATTTAAGTCTAAAGTTAGTAATCTAAATAGTCCATAGATAGCGAACAAGAAGGGTACTTTGTTTGTGGTTTATCTATAGCTGCGGTCCATTCTATACTTGTATGACGATCTTGATCCGGGATCATTCATGTAGTGACATTGGAATGAAGGCACCTTGTATGATAAGATCATATAGGACTGGACTCAGATAAATACGAATTTCTTTTAATATCTGTTAACTAAAGAAATTTATTTTATCTAATAGATGGTCATATATGGATTCGATCTTAATCCTGAGTGTATTACGAACTCCTGCACGATAGGCTATGTCCTTTGATTTACTATGGTGAGGTTGGTGTTGCATTCCCGGCCAATAACTACATATTTTGGGGATATGGTTTGGTATGTAGCTGGGAACGTTTTATATAGATATGGAATTCACTCATTCTTACGAGAAGCAGATGAATATCTCTTTTAAGAGTTGATTCGGGACTTGAACAATTTGAGCGCTCAACTTTTCTATTAAGAATAGAAAGTATTTTATATTCATAATTGTTATGAATTAATTATTTATTATAGAATCAATGGTGCTTAAGAGACAAAATATTTAGAGGGGTTTAACGGACTTATGACTTGGCTCTATTTATGAGATATTTGTGAAGGGCTATATCCATATGTAATGACTATATCGATGAACTAGAAAATGTTCGGTTTACTTAATCCATCTACGGTAACGAGAGTTCAACTTTGAGTTTTAGTGGAATAATGCGGAGTTAATAATTCGTAATATTTGATTAAAGAGTTTAATTAATATTTCGGAATTATTGCAGCTCGGAACCGTAGGTCCATTTGGTCCTCGTGCTAGCTCGATTAACTGTAGCAAACCTAATATAATTGGATTGTCTAATTATATGCTCACATTATATTTATTTATATATTATTAATAAGATTAATAATATTTATTGTCACAAATGAAAACTATGTTAAATTAGTTTAACTTAATGTTTTCTAGAATTCTTTGATTATGAGATAATCAAGTCTTGATTATAAGATAATCAAGTTAGTAATAATTATGAGATAATTACTACAACATGATTGAAGGTAAATAAATCATTATTAATATATTGATTTTTATTTACCATTGGAGACAAAGCCATATGACTTACCATGTCATCCAAGCAATTATGTCTATTAGGTGTCTTGGATACACCTAATAGTTTTGTCATTAGCTAATGCATTTTATGTTTTGGTATGGCCTCCACATTTATGTGTTTGCCATTGAAAGAAAGCATTGAATGCTTAATGACAAAACCATTATCTTTAGCTTAACATTTCTTATGCTTTGGTATGGAATTCACATTTTGGTGTTTGCCATTGCAAGAAAGCATTAGATGATTAATGACAAGGTTAGTTGGCTTGTGTAAGAGAATATAATCTCTACCATTTCTCTCACTTCCTAAGGTTAACACTTTGCATACATTCACACAATTGTTGTGAGAAAAGATTTGAGAGAAAATAGAGAGAGTTCTAGCATTCACAAGTATTGTGAAATTCCTAAAGCCAATCACCATTGTGACATCTTAAATCTCTAAATAGTTTAGAGGTTTAATCTTTGTGAGTGAAGCCCACATTTCGGTTTGTTGGTTTCGAGTCATAGTTCGGAAGATCGAGTGGTTGATCCAAGTGTTGGACACTAAAGGATTGATCTTGGCTACTACAACAAAGGGAGAAGGCAAAGAAAATTTTGAAGATCCATACCGGACCCGGTGCCACCACAAGCAACTTCCGCCGTGCTAAGGAAAGTCGTTTCCTATAATTGGCATCAAGAGTTTAAGGTTGAAAAGTTTTCTTAACCCTTTCTTTTTTTAAGTTTAAGTTTTAATACTTTATATTAGATATAAATTATTAATATGCATGTTGTGATGAGTAGGCACAATTAGATTCATGAGATGAATGGTTTTTTAATGTTCATGTGATGAATGTATTGCGTTGATCGTTAATTTTTCCGGCTCTTATTTTTAGTATTGGAAATGTAAGACCATAAGGTCATATTCTTTCAAGTGTTGTAAGTTCATTCCCTTTGTAATAAGTCTATTTTGGAACTCAATTTGTAACTTGGAGGAGCCGATGCCACAAAGGACTCATTACGAACCTATTCCACAAAGAACTCAACAACATACCATGAAGCAAGATTTGAAGACCATGAGATACCTTGGAATTTTTGTACTAATTAGATTAGTATTTTTAAAAAAAAATTAAGATCTCGGTTAACGTAATTTATGTATGTATGTGAAAATTCATTCCGTTACGAGTCCGTAGAAAAAAACGGGGACCAAAACGGACTCCGGAAGCTCCGGAACGTAGTAAATAAAGTACCAGTGTTTTGACACCAGACTGATTGCGTTCGCACTCCAGTCAAACGCAACTCAAACGTTTTGCTACTGCCTGGAAAACGTTCGAACGCATAGAGAACGCTACACGAAAGTTTTCAGCCCAGACCTGGGCACATATATATGTTTTAAATTGTTTATTAACATGTCATATAGCCTAGGGTGCCTACTCTTGCATTTTCACATGCCATAACATTTAGACATGCATGATATTCAAGTTATAAAATATGATTTTATGTAAATTTAAAAGTTAAATTAGAATATAAGATGCATGTAAACGAATTAATAAGATTAATTGGTTTAAAGGTTTAAAAATTAGAAATTCAAGTTTAAGAACAAACGGACATTATGAGTGCATTATTTTCTTTGGTATATCGGATGGAAACCCGGATATAAATTCCATAGCCGCTTCCGAATGGACGGTAATTTGGTTTGCACTCGGGATACAATTCCACGTACCTTTGGAGTAAATAACGTAATTTTATCTATTAAATGGTTTAATGACATATAGTCCATTAGTTGAATTCTAAAATTTTAAAACCTATAAGTGAACTAATATTTTAATTGTTAAAATTAATTAGATCACTTAAGCAAACTTGATTAAATTAGTTTAATTAAGTTAATGATTAGTAGAGACTAATAAGTATTAGTGAATGAAATTTCAAGTGTTAAAATTGGTTAGATCACTAATAATCACTAGTATTAATAAATATATGTTTTAGCCGAGCATAATCTTAATACATTAGAAACTAGTGAGATAGAAACCTTAAACTTCAAAATAGTGAGTGGGAGAGGGGTATACCACAATATATCCCATGATATCCATTGTTATCCAAAAACGTGAGATTCAATAGGCGCCTCGAGATGACTTTGCTTTCGTCCCCCTACGGATGATGTCCTTTTTTGGGTCAATATCAGGTTTGGATTCCGAAAGGATATGGACTCTAGATTTATCTGGTGATTTGACCTACCCTACGGCGAAACTTCACTAGTTAAGTCCAAGGGTTCTGAAATAATGGGTCACACCACAAAGAAATGATTAAGTTGTTAATGAAAGCTTCCTTGATCAAAATAACGGTAGTTGATTAATATAGGAATAAGAGTTATTTTAGATATATTAATCAATTGAGAATGTCTCAATTTATCATGTGAATACTTGACCTACCATACGGCGGCACTTATTTGTGGGATGATAGATAACTGTGGCATAATAATTCTTTTAGGTTTCTAATTCATTATACATTGATCATGCATCATATTTAATTTTATGCCTAAATGTTTGGCAATTTTAATATGCGATGAATGATTATTGAATGCGCGTTTATTATTTTTCAGCCATGGCATCTGCAATAATCTCAATTATCAAACAACAAGAAAAATTAACCGGGGATAATTATGTTAAATGGAAAAGTGACATGAATGCTATCTTGGTCTGTGAAGACCTTAAATTTGTCCTAATGGAGGAATGTCTTTCTGAGCCAGCACATAATGGTGGCAGAGCTGCACGTAATGCCTATAATAATTGGATTAAAGCTGATGAGAAAGCCCAAAGCTATTTGATAGCTGTAGGCACTGCATTTTTGCATGTAAGTCCCGATGATGAGCCTCGTACGGAGGCACTACCTTTTAAGTCGCGGAAGTCACGGGAAACGGACGTCGAAAGGAAAGAGTCAATAATTGACATCTCGTTGGGTTTGATTCGTTTGTTTAACCTCGGGTTTGCTCGTTGGACCTTTGTTACCCTCGACCCAAAACCTTAGCCTCACGTCACTATCCACAAACACAAACCAATTTAATAACCTAAACAAGACAAACCCTTCACACCAAATCACCGCACGTCCAAATTCAACAATGGTCACCTCCCTTTTCAAAAGCCACTCTCACCAATAAATGATTGCCCCCTAATAAATCACTCACCCCCACCAAATAACAAACAGTAATAACTCCCCACCTCAACCCCTCATCATTATAAAAAGAAGCAAATTAAACCTTTTTCCCGGGGCTAATACAAGTGAAACCCTCTCATCTATCACTTCAAAAACAACCTAAACTACAACAAAAACCGTAAACATCTTCACCATCAGAACCCACTCAGCCAACCTCACCATACAAATCAACAACACCACTCACGGCACCTCATGAACTAGCCTCCTCTATCGACCAAAGACAGACACCATGAAACCCTAAAGCAAATAACCCTTCACTGCCCACGCACAAACCAAATCAACAACAAATCCTTCAAAAACGAACCCCATGCACGACATGTAAAAAACCTTAGCAAGCGCTCCCTTCTCTCTCCACCGAACTGCACACATAAGCCACGACAACAAGACACAAGCAACACAGCCCCTTCATCACGCAGTCCATTCCTCTCGGCCGAAACCAACAACAATCAATACCACACTCAAGCCACCTTGACCAGCCATGCACATGAGCAACCATCACGCCAAAATAACCACTAAAACCAGCCAACCTTAATGCCTGCAAACCATCCTCTGCTCACGCCAATTAGCCCCCGCAAACCAGCCCATGAAACATGCCATTCAGTCTTCATTGCACAGCCCCTAACACATAAATCAGACCCTCATTCTGCCCCTCAAACTCAAGCAAAATACCCCAGCGAACCAGCCTCTGAAACACTCAAACACTGCCCCAAATCTTCCAGTGAACCACCAAAACTTCTCCCCAAAAACTGCCAGTAAATTAGCCCAAAAATTGCCTAGAAAACCCGCGAACTGCACCCACAAAATCTGCCTAAATACCGCGAAACAACAAGCCTAATACCACGACCAGAAAGACCGCGAAATGGAGTGAAAATAGTGACCAGAACAGTGAAACAGCGAGGAAAAATGCCAAACCAGTGAACCAGAGGAGTTTCGGAGCATCAACCCTTCCGACGGCCGTGTAACGCGCTTTCGAGAGACGACAAAAGAGGTTAGACCTGAGGGCACCCATTTTATTTATTATCCTTTATTTTTAGTTATTCCATCACTTTATCTCGCATGAATATTGTGAATTAGTGTATGATGTGATTCTGGGTGAATGGAATATGTGTTCCCTCTTGTGGTATATTGGATGGAAACCCGGACATAAATTCTATAGCCGAATCCGAATGGACGGTATTATGGTTTGCACTCGGGATACAATGCCCCGTACCACTTGAGAGATTCACATATTTCATTTCATCCAAACTTGCATTTAAGCATGATTAGGCCGTTAGGAGGTTATTTTTATTATCAGTATGATTTAGTTTTAGTACGTTATTTTTTTATGCATGATTTAGTCATTTACCTTTCGCAATAGGAATTGAATTTACATTATGTTTAGATCGTTATTTATTCAACATGTTTATTGTGTGATATTGTATGTTTGTCGTTATGAGAATTTACTTTTAAATCATACAAACTTACATTTAGGCTGTATATGAACTTAGATGTAGATTACTTTTGCAAATGTATGTTGAGTAGATTGGTTAAAATTGCACAAATCCGTTCATTACAAGTGACATAAGTAAGGGACCATTCCGAACCCAACGGTTTGAGGTCTTCCATTGCGAGGGGTGAGTGCGGCCTTAAATCATTTTCCCGGTTTACACCGGGTGGCGACTCCATTTTATTTCTCCGGTTAAGCCCCCCGCGGGTTACTCCGTACTCCCGACCGGGCCGCGAGCTTGGAACAGCGTCGCCGATTTCTGTGTTCTACAAAGTGCCCCTATCGTCATTGACCAATCCCTAAGCCACTATGGAACCTCATAAATGATCTGTTCAATAATTAAACACATTGAACCATTTATGAACAATTCCTACAACAAACATATATGCTGTTATATTTGCACTGTGCACTGTTAACCATTGATTTCGACTTTATTGTGTGTGACCTTTTGGTTCCCCTCAAGTTGGACATGAAATGAATCGTGATAATTTAATCGAACATAAATTATCCTCCGATTAGATGGTTGTTCGATTTCAATGACCAAGGTTGACATCTAGCAACATGCCAAGGCCCCCAAATGAGAAGGAAAGATATATATACCCATTCTGTATGCGATTTACATATGATACGGTCTCTCGCCTCACGGTATCCCCACCTATTGACCTAGGGTACAAAAAGTGTCTACCCATATGGTGAAATGTATGATGTTGATAGCATCATGAATCGTGCTAACCCAAGAATCTCACATGATTCTTCCGCTATGGCCTCAGTCTCAATCGCTGATCACACATATCAACATGTGAACTGGAATACTACTCTTATAAGAAAATATTATCCGAGAGAGTGGCGATTCTCTATTGTATCTTTACAAACTTCACGTGTTTCAACAAATGACCCAATCATACCCTTATGACCGGATCTTTTGAACTGGGGAAGGAGAATATCAAAGTTATTTGATCCATACATAAGATTGTAAAGACCTCAAGTCTAAGGACTAGTCATATAATCGATACATGAAAGTTCTCATAGACACATGGGATAAACACCCCATATGAAAACTTTCGGTGGTCATTTCGATACACCAAGCGGACTGATCTCCGCTAGTAGCCTATGAGATCGGCTACCTCACTTAAGGGCGGATCATATCATCATGCTAGTCTCTTCGCTTTGTGAACACTCAGATTATTCACAAAACTTTGACTAGGAACATTTAAGAGTAATGATTCTCATAAGGTGTGGAAGCCATCGTCTTATTACTCCAAGGGCTTTATTACAGTGTTGATGATTCATATAAGTTATGTAAGACACGTATAATAAAGATTGCCATTTTATTAATTAATGAAAATATTACAAATACATGTACATATAGCCCATCCACAAGTTGGGTATAGGGCATATCCCTAACATGTTCTTATTTGCAACTACTTGACTCATGGAGGGACCTTGCTGAAGGAGACTACACAATGAGGGTCGGGATAAAGGATGCCGTTTGAGCAAGAGTAGTGGGAATTTTCAGTTTAAATTTTTTGAATAATAGTTATTTAAATTTGGACAATGTATTATTCATTCCTAATTTTTGCAGGAATTTGATTTATGTTTCCAAACTTTTAGATGATGGTTTTTCAATTTTTTTAATAGTAATTTGGTAATTATTAGTAGAAATGGGTTAACCATATGCACATGAAACTCAGAAAATAACTTATATGTGTTAAGACCATTAGCACATAGGTCACTGCTCAACACTGAAATATTTAAGATTAAAAAACCTAAAATAAAATGGCAAAAGATTTCTCACGATGACACATGTCTGTGGCATCTTAGACTTGGTCATATCAGCCTTAACCGGATAGATAGGTTGATAAAGAACGGAGCTTTAAACCAGTTAAAGCTTGGAAATTTACCAGTCTGCGAATCCTGTTTAGAAGGAAAGATGACCAAGAGACCTTTTACCGGATAAGGTATAAAAGCCAACCAATCATTTGAGCTAATATATTCAGAAATTTTCGAACCGATGAATGTAAGAGTCCGAGGTGGTTATGAATACTTCGTCACTTTTATTGATGATTATTTAAGATATGGGTACGTTTACCTAATGCAGCACAAGTCAGATACTTTTGAAAAGTTCAAAGAGTATCGTGCTGAGGTTGAGAACCAATTATGTAAGACGATAAAAAATCTACGATCGGATCATGGAGGAGAATACCTTGATAGAGATTTCGAGGAATTTTTAGTTGAGCATGGGATAATATCCTAACTCACAGCACCTGGAACACCACAATAAAATGGTGTTGCAAAAAGGAGAAATCAAACCTTACTAGACATGATAAGATCTATATTTAGTTATTGCTCACGACATAGTTCATTTTGGGGGTATGCATTGCAAACAGTAATGTATATCCTTAATGTAGTCCATCTAAGTATGTTCCTAAGACTCCCTTAGAGTTGTGGAGTGGTTGTAAAACTAGTTTATGACATTTCCGCATATGGGGGTGTCCAACACATTTGCTGAAGAATAAGACTACTAAGTTGGAGCCACTTTCACAGTTGTGCCTATTTGTAGGCTATCCTAATGAGACTAGGGGTGGATTCTTTTATAGTCCTAAAGATAACAAAGTGTTTGTATCGACAAACGCCACTTTTCTATAGGAGGACTATATGAGAGAGTTCAAACCTCGTAGTAAGGTGTTACTCGATGAGTTACTTGCTGGTTCGACCAGCACACCATCGTCAACAACATTTGACAAACATATAACAACTTCAACATCTGAGAGTTAGATGCAAGTCTTTCAGAATGATCTACCACCTAGACGTAGTGAGAGGGTTGTACGATAACCTGATCATTATCTATGAGTTGGAGGGGCACAAGTTGTCACCTCTATCGATGGAGTAGATGATCGATTGACCTATCGTAGTACAACACATGATTTTGATAAAGTGGAATGACTCAAAGTAATGAACCTCGAGATGGTGTCTATGTACTTCAACTCAGTCTGGGAACTTGTAGACCAACCTGATGGGGTAAGACCCATAGTTTTCAAGTGGATCTATAAGAAAATGTTGTTTTCTATAAGGTCCCAAGATCAAACAAGACATGAAATTATGTGTGAACACATCAACGGAGGTAGCGGAATACTCACATTGATCGGTTATGTCGATTTGGAGACGAATGATGCCCAAAAACGCACTGCCTTTGAGCTCCACTGCATGCAGTCCACTGCCTCCAAAAACAGAAATTTGAGATGAGAAACGGAGCTCCTAGCTTCGTCGGATGGATCCCGTCTCATGGTCGAACCTCCCTACCACCTTCGCAAGACTTGTAGTGTGCTAGCACTTGATTTCTCACCATGAGAATCACTCTTTGCTTCCCTTTAACTCACGCCCAAAACCAGTTCCAAACCAGTCCATTTTCGTGAGAGGAAGAGAGGAAATGAGAGAGAAGATGTGTAATGTCATACCTTAATTTTTGTTACCAAAAATCAATTTATATTTATGCCATAATTTCATTAAACAAATAATAAACTTATGACACAAATCATGCAAAGGCTTAGAGTGTCAAACACTTCATTTCCATGCATTACCATTGAGTGCAATGCACACAATCTCCATGCAAAGCATTAGAGTGTCAAATAAGCATAACATGACATGTGTCATGTGGGCCCCACACGTTTCCAAATGAAAGTGGGCCCACGTGCACTCACGCGTTCGGGTTCGATATTTCCGAAATACCGAGCTTACGTCGCGACGTTAATTCAATCGAATTTAAATAAATAATCGCCCCCGGCGAAATCATTATTTACGTCGCTAACGAATTAATTCTTAATTAACTCGTTTGCCCGAATTAAAATCTGATTTTAATTCCGCGTCGAAATCTAATTTCGTCTAATATATCGAATATATTAATACATCGATTAATTCCGAATTAATCGTTCTCTCTCTTTAGACGACATTTTATCCCGGATAAAATATCTCCGTTATTAATCCTAGATTAATTTTCTCTCTCTCTATTATAATCCCAGATTATTCAAGAGTGCAAGTTGTGCGTCATCGGTGGATTATCGGGAAGCGACCCATGAGATCCCCGGATAAGTTGGCAGTAAATACGGTCGTCGGAGTGCCCGAATCACGTACGTACCAAGTACTACACAGTTCTACTACGTTCTACGATTCTACGAGACAAGGTCGACTCCTAGCAAAGCACCAAGTCTTCCCAAGTTCTCCGGACATATTCATCAAAGAATATCTAGATCTGTATCAAGCGTAGTATACAATTGTATTGTGCATATCGGCCCAGTATCGGATAATCACGTGCTAGGGCTGGGGCTGGATAAGTGTCTGCCCCGTCCGAAACACATATCGGATGTCTGGTAACTAGTCTCTATAATCGGATATTCATGACCTGGCCATAATATCACGATTGGATGCGCATCACTTTAAGAGCACTAATACCGTATCCTGCGTGACATCATCTCCATTACGACTGGAGTGACACTTCCGTCTTGACATCACATCCAACATACACTACGATTCTCTGATAAACCCAGAAGAGGTGAACACAGAACCAGTTAAGATCCCCCACCACCAAAACTAAAGTTTACCGATTGTCGTAAGTATTAGCGATGTAAGTCTCAGGTTAAGACTATACACACCTACCTTGATTTCGGCCTCCCATAGACACCTAGTCATAATACCAATGGGATTCCGAAGGGTCTATCCAGAGCGAAGCTGTTTCCCGTACCATCGGTGAAACACGACCTCCTATCGCACTTGCACAAGTATCCAATACTTATATATATGAGAACTATGCCGTTGTGCCCTCACAACGCGCACAAGTGCAATACTAGCCTATTCCGCATTATCGATGTCCAGTCTCGATAATACTACGGCTAGGGATATTTAATGATTAAACCTTTGGGGACTGATACTGTCTCATATCATTCTCAGTCCAGGAACTAATCATAGGGACCTCTCTTCATTTATATATCTATGGTGATCTAATCACAAACGATGAGAGTGCAATTTCCTTATTACATAGTTAATTTGCTACAACAACACAATGATCTGTGCAAATAGTGACGCTATGGGTCATATTATCCAACAATCTCCCACTTGGCACGTAGCGAGTCACTCAAGTGTCCTACACTCGAACTATGTACAATTCGCTCAAATTGCTGAGGAAAGGTTTTCGTCAGCGGATTTGCTTAATTATCGTCTGACGCGATTTACACGATCATCACATCGCCACGATGTATGATCCGAACGAATCAGATGATACAGAAGTATATATCTGGATCGTCGATGAGACCTTTAATTCCTTAGCCTATGCTGACGCCTAGCTCAGCTGCTAACAGAACTTTATCTAATCTTATTAGATTTATTTTCGACCCAGATGGTCTTCTATTGCTGCCTCAGCTGCAGCAATGATCCGCATTTGTTGTTTATTCGGCAACAGTTATCTTGCTTGGAAGATTTCCAGCTCACTGTCCCTGTTATTCAAACTTTATAGTACCGTAGTATTTAATCGTTTGGAAACTTGCAGTGGTGATCCCAGTCACTTCAAGTTCTCCTTCTCCATAGTTTAAGATAACATCTTTAGTTCTCAGAGATACTAACAGATGTTCTTAACTTCAATCCAGTGACTATCACTTGGATTGACCCGATTGTGACTCCATATGCTCAAGCGTATGAGACACCAATACAAGTACATTTTAAATGTACAATTTCCTCAGAGAGTGTTAACAACTCCAAATCTATCCCAGTAGATCTTTATTCCTTGAATAAAGGTTGTACTCCCCAGAATTCTACGGAGAATTTCTATGAAAGAATATTTATGAAAACCAAGCTTTCACCAATTGTTTTATGGGAATTTCACTGTCAGTGCGCTCTCCCACTAACCTCCTTATATACACAAGAATTATTTCGTTTTGAGTCAAATCATAAACCATTATGATTATTTCAAAACGACAGTTCCAAGAACCTTATGCTTGCATCAATCCAAACATGGATCGAATAACCCGCAAACCTGGTTTGTCGGTTATATAAAATCGTCAGGATGTTGTAAATATCCTCCAAAAGGTTTCCTTTTCAGGAAAGCGATTTTGATCTGTAACTGACAAATTTCATAAATGAAATATACAGTTATCAACAAGCATCTTCAAAATGGATTTACTATGGCAACAGGTAAAAGGTTGAACCGTTATTAACACAATGTTGATAACGATACCTTTCCGTCAAAACCTTAGGTTTGCACGTTGGTATGTTGCCTTCCATGTATGTCTTCCTTGAAGACGTTTAATGTACCATAGGCACAACGCCTTGTGGTACAACAACTAGTATCCAAACATAGTTGTTATACATGGAATCCATTTCGGACTCATGGCACTTTGCCATAACAGGGAGTCGATACCTCGTATCACTTCCTCATAACGTAGTCGGATGGTACACCACCATAAGATTGACATCTTTATGAGGTTAGATCAGAAACCCATACCCTAGGTTGTTTTCTGACTCTATCCGATCTACTAGTTTCTTGTGTATTTGAAGATTAATGGTATAGTTTCATCATAGATGAACTATTTGTGTTCCATTAAGGACTTCGTGCCTTGATCAGTATTACTCCGATTTTCATCGAGTATCACTATCCTCCCCACTGACCACTGCATATCGGTATTCCTCTCAGGAAAACCGCATGGTGAGCAACAATTATATTGTTCTCATGTGGGATTTACAAGTACTATATTAAAGGTTTCCCTTAGGATAACCTATATTGGCACTTATCCAATTTGGGTCCTTAGTTTGGTATCATCCAAACGCTATGCCTGGCATACCCAATTTATCAGGAATGAGAAACCTCGTTTCTTCCCTGTTCATATCCTATATGATATCTGTCAAACAGATTTATATGGAACCTTATTCTAAATAAGTTTTGCACTGTTAATACATATCCTGTTGAAGGAAACAGTAGCTCAGAGCGACTCGTGATAAACCTTATCATGTCCAACAAAAATTCGGTTTTTGGTTCGGACACACCGTCTAACTGACGTGTCTCGGGAGGAGTCCTCATACGAAAGAATACCGTACTCTTTCATTTATGTATGAAACTTACTGCTTAAGTATTTTCCATTACGGTTTCACCGTGGCGGAATAATACTATAGCCGATCTGTTTGTCTACTTCGTGTCGAAACTCTAAAGTTTCCGATCTGTGTTCTTCAAAAGAAACACATAACCACAACGTGATGTCACATCCGTTAAGGTCACGAAATATTCATGTTCACATCTAGCCCAGCTAGATATGGGCCCACTTACTTCACCATGAATAGGGCTAACAGATCGGTGGCCCTTTTACTATTACCAAGTAAATAGCATTTTAGGTATTTACCTAATAAACTAGATTCGCAGACCTTATTTGAATAGTCAAATCAGTCCTAGTACCCACTCTACAAAAGTGTGGATATACGAGTCTTGTTTAATAAACTAGATTCGTAGACCTTATTTGAATAGTCAAATCAGTCCTAGTACCCACTCTTCAAAAGTGTGGATATACGAGTCTTGTTTAATTGTGTCCCAGACAACAATGCCACAAATAAGTCTCCATTGATCAAATCAATTTGAGCTATTTATTTGTCATTTTATATGTTTGAGATTTTATTTATATTCAAAATATAAATTCTGTTATTTACATCCAATGTATTTATCTCAGTATCATCTTTATATATTGAAACACTTTAGTGTTCTAGAATATAAAGGTTTTATCCGCAATGGATTAAACACTGATATAGAGATAATGACTCTAGATAAACTAGTTACATTATGACAGTTCCTAATTTAAATACATACCCAAAAGGGTAGTTTCTAAACTTAGGTATCTACGGTCGAAACAGCGACTTTCGTCCCGTTTCCGATTCGTAGAGAAATCTCGGCTTGAAGCCAGTATCCAGCTCACAGCGGATTCTGAACGTCAATACATATATTTTATGTACCACACTAAGTATTTAAAATCCAATTTTAATACTATTAGTGAACATAACTTTGACAAATATTTTAAAGTTAGAGCCTCGCCCTTTCTTTAATTCCTTCGTGTCTTCCATATCCAAATGGTAGTCACTTTGGGATATGTCAATTACCTTTTCAATATTTCACAAACCTTTGGCCAAGCCTTGGGTTTTAGAATATCGAAATGATGTGCACCTTGTGCTACATGCCCAATTGCAAACTTTGACTTTTCTCCACTAGAATAGTCAATTAATTCTCCAAGAATTATTAATTGCAATTTTAATACTTTAAATCTAAAGATAGATTTATTGTAAGTATATTAATTAAGCACTAAAGTCATCATCACATAAATCTTCCAAAGACTTTATGCTCTACTATTTGCTTAATTATGGGCTTAGTAATAATAAGTTATTTTATCAAATAAATTAACCTATTATTAATTCCCAATTGAAAATTAAATCATTTAAAACATTTAATCCAAAGATTATATATTTTAAATATTCAACCTTTCAATTCTTTACTTGATTTTAATAGTCCAACTATTTAATCAAATTATTAAGGTACTATTTATTATAATGATTACAATAATCCAATTATTTAATCAACTATAATTTTAATATTGATTACTATAATCCCATTATAAAATCAACTATCATTTAATTCAATTATATTGATTACTATAATCCAATTACAAAATCAACTATATATTGAATGAGTTTGTATATAGTCCAACTATATATATCTTTAAAACAACATAAAATATTAGTCCAACTAATACTTTTAATAAATATGACGAGTAAAATAAAATGAGCGTGTTTAGCGAGTATTCGAACGAATGTTGCAAATTCAATACTTGCCTCCCACTATTTTTCGTCGAGCCTCTAACCCTCTGTCGAGTACTCGGGAAACCGTGTTTCCTAGTGGGCTAGGATCCCGTTAAATATCACACAATCTTGACTTTGGCCAACAATTGTATGATAATTAACTAGGTAGATCTCTAAGATCAATTGGATCTCATCCAATTCCTAGATCCGGTTAGGTGGACATCCAAGTCCTAAACATATATCTCATATATGCCTATATATCCAATATATTACCCTAACCTTTTTCCTCTGAATCAACTAGGCCTTGGCTTTGGCACAACAAACCTGATGATCCCAGTCAAGCGCGGACCCATTGACCATGGAGGCTTCGTAATCAATGTCAATGGACAAGAAGTGGTCTTGACTTTGGCCAACAAACCACAACTTGGACACGACACCGATATAGAACAAAGCCTCGTGATTAAAACACATCTTTGATGGACAAGGGCTTGACTTTGGCCAACAACCCCTGCCAATCTCGGATCTTGAGTAAGAATCACTCAATGGAAGGAAAAACGCATGATATTTAATGAGGGTTTTTCGCGTGCAAATTGGCTACCAATTTAATTATCTTTATTAAGGTCTCATCATCATACACCCTTAAACATGCATTCTAAATACATAATAAAGCGAGTATGAAATAAAATAATAATGATATGCGGATGGATACTTAACACATTGATCCTAGATCAAATCTCTCCCTTTCTCACTCAAGCTAGCACACTAGTAAACTTCTACCCGTTACACTACACTTCTAAAGAAACCTCATATACATAGAGGGGAATAGGTGAGAAGAGAATACAAAGAGAAAGAAGGTGATAAGGCTGGACACGCAGGTCCAATTTAATAAATCGAATTTATTACAACAATTTCTAAAATTGCCCACCCGACTAATATCCATCCGATATACATTATTCATTCAACACAACCATGTATTCACACACATAAGCATGCTATCAATCAATCTAATCAAATTAATTAATCTGATAATTAAGTGATCATCCAATGTTCAAACAACGATTTGATTTTGTTCGAGTCAAACTCGTTTTTGCGAATAAGTACTAAAGTACGAATTCATGAATTAAATTAAACTACATCATTAAATCTAATTTAACATGTATTTAATACTAATTCACTTTTCAATTCCAAATTAAATATACACTTTTATTTAATAAACCTTTTACGATTTAAATTCCAAATCTAATCGTAACGCGTCTCAAAGACCGATTAACGTCCAACGTCAATTCAATTAAAGTCCAATGGGCTTTTGATTGATTTCTTAAGGCGTGGACTTTTGGTCAACTCGGGTCAAACCGATAACCAAAGTCCAATCCGGGATTTACCCCATAAGCCCATAAATCAATCTTGGCCCATTAGGCCCAATTGAACATTAAAGGTTCATTAGTCGCAATTGGGCTTTATGGTTAAGGTTTTGGGCCCAATTGGATCCAATCCACTTGGCCTAAACCAAACTTGATAAATCAAGCCCAATAGGCCCAATTACAATTATTCAAGCCCAAATCCAATTTAAGCCTAAATAATTAAATTACACTAATCCAATTACGCAATTTAATTACCTAAAGTGCATTATATGATTAATCAACTAAATCAACATTTTTAAAACACCAAATTTGTCTTATTAATCATATTCAATTCATTATCACATGTCAAACACACATAATGAAAAATCAAACCCATTTACATGCTTTCATGCTCTCGGCCAAGGAGGGATTTTGTGTCCGATTTGGTTTCGATCCAATCGAACCTACAATCGACATCAAATCACCATCCGATTTGATTTCATACACATCCAATGTCACAAAACCAAAAACACCAAGACATTAGGGCATTACATATTCGGCCAACATAAGGAATTTAGGGTTTTTGTTCAATTTAAATTAAATCCAATTCAATCTTAAATTAACATCATCCTTTATCATTATAACTCATCCAATGAATTAAAATGAAAAAATTCCAAGTTTCCAAACACATCACACATTCGGCCAACACTTCCAATTAGGGCAAAATTGATCCAATCACATTTTGTTGAAATTGATCAAATCAATCTTCAATTAAAGATCATTTAAACATGCTCAATTAATCAATTTAACCAAATCATGCTTAAAATCAAAATACCCAATATTGGTCACATATTCGGCCAAGATGCAAAATTGGGGAAAATAATTCCAAATCATTTTTCATCAAATTAGTCCAACCAAAATGAATTTAAACATGTTATAACATACTCAAACATTCAATTCATTCAAATCATGCTCAAAACAAGTTTACCCAAATTTTAAACCCTACAAATTTCATGCTTGCAACATTAGCTCATGATGCCATTGTTGGTTTTCTATAAGGTCCCAAGATCAAACAAGACATGAAATTATGTGTGAACACATCAACGGAGGTAGCGGAATACTCACATTGATCGGTTATGTCGATTTGGAGACGAATGATGCCCAAAAACGCACTGCCTTTGAGCTCCACTACTGCATGCAGTCCACTGCCTCCAAAAACAGAAATTGAGATGAGAAACGGAGCTCCTAGCTTCGTCGGATGGATCCCGTCTCATGGTCGAACCTCCCTACCACCTTCGCAAGACTTGTAGTGTGCTAGCACTTGATTTCTCACCATGAGAATCACTCTTTGCTTCCCTTTAACTCACGCCCAAAACCAGTTCCAAACCAGTCCATTTTCGTGAGAGGAAGAGAGGAAATGAGAGAGAAGATGTGTAATGTCATACCTTATTTTTGTTACCAAAAATCAATTTATATTTATGCCATAATTTCATTAAACAAATAATAAACTTATGACACAAATCATGCAAAGGCTTAGAGTGTCAAACACTTCATTTCCATGCTTACCATTGAGTGCAATGCACACAATCTCCATGCAAAGCATTAGAGTGTCAAATAAGCATAACATGACATGTGGCATGTGGGCCCCACACGTTTCCAAATGAAAGTGGGCCCACGTGCACTCACGCGTTCGGGTTCGATATTTCCGAAATACCGAGCTTACGTCGCGACGTTAATTCAATCGAATTTAAATAAATAATCGCCCCCGGCGAAATTATTATTTACGTCGCTAACGAATTAATTCTTAATTAACTCGTTTGCCCGAATTAAAATCTAATTTTACTTCCGCGTCGAAATCTAATTTCGTCTAATATATCGAATATATTAATACATCGATTAATTCCGAATTAATCGTTCTCTCTTTAGATAGACGACATTTTATCCCGGATAAAATATCTCCGTTATTAATCCTAGATTAATTTTCTCTCTCTTCTATTATAATCCCAGATTATTCAAGAGTGCAAGTTGTGCGTCATCGGTGGATTATCGGGAAGCGACCCATGAGATCCCCGGATAAGTTGGCAGTAAATACGGTCGTCGGAGTGCCCGAATCACGTACGTACCAAGTACTACGTTCTACCGATTTACGAGACAAGGTCGACTCCTAGCAAAGCACCAAGTCTTCCCAAGTTCTCGGACATATTCATCAAAGAATATCTAGATCTGTATCAAGCGTAGTATACAATTGTATTGTGCATATCGGCCCAGTATCGGATAATCACGTGCTAGGGCTGGGGCTGGATAAGTGTCTGCCCCGTCCGAAACACATATCGGATGTCTGGTAACTAGTCTCTATAATCGGATATTCATGACCTGGCCATAATATCACGATTGGATGCGCATCACTTTAAGAGCACTAATACCGTATCCTGCGTGACATCATCTCCATTACGACTGGAGTGACACTTCCGTCTTGACATCACATCCAATACACTACGATTCTCTGATAAACCCAGAAGAGGTGAACACAGAACCAGTTAAGATCCCCCACCACCAAAACTAAAGTTTACCGATTGTCGTAAGTATTAGCGATGTAAGTCTCAGGTTAAGACTATACACACCTACCTTGATTTCGGCCTCCCATAGACACCTAGTCATAATACCAATGGGATTCCGAAGGGTCTATCCAGAGCGAAGCTGTTTCCCGTACCATCGGTGAAACACGACCTCCTATCGCACTTGCACAAGTATCCAATACTTATATATATGAGAACTATGCCGTTGTGCCCTCACAACGCGCACAAGTGCAATACTAGCCTATTCCGCATTATCGATGTCCAGTCTCGATAATACTACGGCTAGGGATATTTAATGATTAAACCTTTGGGGACTGATACTGTCTCATATCATTCTCAGTCCAGGAACTAATCATAGGGACCTCTCTTCATTTATATATCTATGGTGATCTAATCACAAACGATGAGAGTGCAATTTCCTTATTACATAGTTAATTTGCTACAACAACACAATGATCTGTGCAAATAGTGACGCTATGGGTCATATTATCCAACAAGAAAGTGGGGAGCAAATGGGAAGGTACAGACCTTCAAGGCTAGGCTAGTGGCCAGGGTTATACCCAGAAATAGGGAGTTGACTATGAGAAAACTTTCTCGCCAGTAGCCATGCTCAAATCCATCTGCACCCTTCTGACCATTGCCGCATATTATGACTATGAGATTTGAAAAATGGATGTCAAGACTGTATTCTTGAATGAAAATCTTGATGAGTGTATCTATATGGTACAACTAGAGGGGTTCATAGCCCAAAGTCAAGAGCAAAAGGTTTGCAAGCTGCAAAGGTCCATTTATGAACTCAAATAAAAATCTAGATCTTGGAATATAAGATTTGATACCACGATCAAGTTTTATGATTTTGAGCAGAATCATTGATGGGAAGGTGATTTTTCTTATTTTATACGTCGATGATATTTTACTAATTGGGAATGATGTAAAAATATTATCAGACGTGAAAACCTGGCTAGCTAACCAATTCCAAATGAAAGATTTGGGAGATGCCAATTATGTTTTTAGGATCCAGATACTTCGGGATCGCAAGAACGACTGTTAGCTATGTCTCAGTCTTCCTATATCGATAAGATCCTTGTGTAATTTGGGATGCAAAATTCCAAGAAAGGCAATTTTCCTTTTTGACATGGAATTCACTTGTCGGAGGAACAGTCCCCTGAGACACCTCAAGGAGTTGAGGAAATGAGACATATCCCATATGCCTCAATAGTTGGTAGTCTCATGTATACTATGTTATGAATGAGACCAGACATCTGTTTTGCATTGGGAGTAGTTAGTAGGTTTCAGTCTAACCCAAGATTGGATCATTGGGTGGCTGTGAAACACATTCTCAAGTATCGTAAGAGAACGAGAAATTATATGCTTGTGTATTCCGGTGAGGATATGATCCTTAGGGGATATACATACTCTGATTTTCAGACAAATGTCGATTCTAGGAAATCAACAGCTGGATTAGTGTTTACCCTAAGTGGTGGGGCCATTGTATGGCAGAGCATAAAGCAATCTTGTATTGCTGACTCTACCTTGGAGGTTGAGTATGTAGCAGCTTTCGAAGCAGCTAATGAAACAGTATGGCTCCGTAAGTTCTTGGGAGATCTGGAAGTCATTCCAGATATAGATAAACCACTCACATTTTATTGCGAT
Organism: Zanthoxylum bungeanum; assembly: GCA_019454045.1. Classification (NCBI taxonomy): domain Eukaryota; kingdom Viridiplantae; phylum Streptophyta; class Magnoliopsida; order Sapindales; family Rutaceae; genus Zanthoxylum; species Zanthoxylum bungeanum. The sequence continues at coordinate 76,355 of SKCR01022953.1, read as the reverse complement.
AATAGTGGTGCAGTGGCAAATTCTAAGGAACCAAGAAGCCACAAGTGGGGAACATATAGAGAGAAAATATCATCTTATCAGGGAGATAGTGTAGAGAGGAGACGTTTCTGTCACAAAGATTGCATCCGTAGAGAACCTAGCTGATCCGTTTACAATGACCTTGTCGGCTAAAGTATTTGAAATTCAACTAGATGGTATAAGATTATGTGACATGTCCTATTTGCTTTAGTGCAAGTGGGAGATTGTTGTGATATATGCCTTAAAGCTTCATGTAATGTAAATAAAATTATATTTTATGAAATAAAATGATGCATTATTCATTTATCAAAGTGTTTATTTAATATCGCATATTGTAAATTATCTTGTTTACCCTAGATTACTAATGTGCATTCAGACTTAGTGTATGAATGTCATACATAAGAGGATTTAAGTCTGAAGTCAGTAATCTAAAATAGACCATAGAGAGCAAACAAAACGGGTACTTTATTTGTGGTTTATCTATACCTGCGGTCCATTGTATAATTGTATGGCGATCGTGATCCGGGATCGTCCATGTGGAGACATGAGAATGAAGGCTCATTGTATAATATGATCATATAGGACTAGACCCAGAGAGAAATAAGTTTATTATAATATCCGTTAAATGAAGAAACTCATTTCGATTTACCTGATGGTCATATATGGATTGAACTTAATCTTGAGTTTCTTACGGACTCCTGCATGGCAGGCTATGTCATTTGATTTATAAAGATGAGGCTGGTGTAGCAATCTCGACCAATAGCTACATGGTTTGGTGTGTAGCTGGTGATGTTTTTTAATAGATATGGAGTTCACTTATTCTTGTGAGAAGTAGAGTAGTATCTTCTATAAGGGTTGATTCGGTACTTGAACAGTTAGAGCGTTCGAGTATTTCTATTACAAATAGAAAGATAAACATTCATAATGGTTATAAATAAATTGTTCATTAGAGAATCAATGGTACTTAAAGTAAAAATAATTAGAGGGGTATAACGAATATTATGACCCGATTCTAATTACAAGATGCTTTTTAAGGGACAATCCGTATGTAATGACTATATCGATGGACACCGACATAGTTCAGCTTAATTTATCTATCTGCGGCAACGAGAGTGCAGTTTCAGGTTTTTAGTGGAATAATAGGAGTTAATAATTCAGAATATTTAACCGTAAGTCCATTTGGTCCCCGTGCTAGCTCGATATACTGTAGCAGATTAAATATAATTGGATAGTACAGTTATATACCCACAGATGTAAATATTATTAATATGATTAATAATATTGTTTTATCACACTTTAAACTATATGTTAAGTTTAATATATAGTTTTTATAATTATATGATAATTAATCACATGTCATTAAATTATATATGACATAATTTAATAAAGGATAAATTTGAAATTTCCAAATTTGGGTTTTGGAAACCCTTGAATTTATTTTGGTAGTTACACCTTTTTTAAAAGGTTATAAATTTTGTAACATCTTTTTAATTATGGTAATTAAAAATTTATTGTTACAAAATTTTGATGGAATACCTAGTATGGCCGAATTTTGCTAGTTGGGGAAGAGAATGGTTTGTTTATTTTGGAAATAAAAAACCCTAAGTAAAAAAGAAATTTAGATTTTTTATTTTTGTCTAAGCATCTCATTCAAACCTTAGCCACCCTCTCTTTGTTCCAAGAATTCTCTCAAGTATTGAGAAAAGAAAACAAAAGGAACAAGAGAAAAATCAAAAGAACATCTTGTGTGATTTTTATCTCAAAAGAACATTTTGTGTGAGTATAGCCCACCATATTATCTGTTGGTAACGAGAAATAGCTCAAAAGAATTTTTGATGTCGAATTAAATTCATCATCTTCATCTTCTAAATAAATCACACGACAGTGAGCAATTTTTTGCTCACTGCCGCACGCCCAACTTGTGTAATGGGGCTTGATTCGAATTTCATTTGATCCAAAAATTTTGGGGAACATATAGGGGTGTTTTAGGAATGTGTTGGGGCTAATTTTAATTGAAAAATCAAGCTTGAATCACAGTGGCAGTTCACGGATATAGGGCTAATTTGGGCAGTGATCTGGGTGCATTTTTTGGGTCCAAAATAGTCCAGATCTGATCCGTCATTCCGGGGTTGTTTAGGGGCTGTTCCAGGGCTGAAATTTGTTCAAAACAGAAGCAAAATTTCAGTGGTGGAGTTGGTAACATTCGACCTGAAGGAGAGAAGGGAAGAAAATTTTTTCTAGTCCGATCCCTTGTGCCTAACGTATTTTTGTTGCGCTAGGAAAGTGGTTCCTACAATATCATCCCATAAACATCAGCCTACATCCCTCACAGTAATCTACAAAGACCAAGGTAATCCTAAACCTTATTCTTCACTCACCTTTTGCTCGTATTCATCATCGACTTGAGCGTCGAAGTGCCTACGACATCCATCATACTAGTTGGTAGATACTTTATGCTCACCTTTAACTTTGTTTTGCTGGACCGATGATGCCTCCATCATACAAATCCTCAGTTGTAGGCCGAAGGTGAATTTCAACATCTATAATTTCACACCTACCATGGGCCCCCGATGATTAATAGCAAGCAAAGACACATCAGTCTCTCAGTCAATGATCAATGTAAACACATCTACGTACATGGCTTCCGGTAGTGAAAACACACCAGACCCCATGGTCAGACAGTTTGCCGCTCTCCAAGAAATATTACGGGCACTAGAGGAGGAGAGCCTCGTGATGCGGAGCACCAACACCAGCCTCCAAAAGCAACTGGAGCAGATGGCATCGACCTCTCAAGGACGAGGAATTCAGGACCACTCCAGTGGCCCCATCATCTAGACCAATCTCTTTGGGGCATTCAACGACATGGCTGGAAACGACCCACCACTAGACGACCACCCCCAAAGCCACCAAACAACTCACCATATCTCTTATGCGGACCGAACATAACAAGTCACCTCCACCATGCAAAAATAGATAGAGGAGTTGAAATTGAAAATTCTCTCCAGCCTACCTGGAGTGAGGCTACCAGTGAATAAAATTCGGGCTGAGACAATTTCAGACACTCTATTCCTTGAGACCATTACTTCCGTAGAGCTTCCATGGAAGTTCAGCCCCCTTGACATGAGGCTCTATGATTGATCCACCGACCCGGATGACCACGTCATCCATTATAAGTACAAGATGATGTCAACAAGCCTAGCTCCGCATCAATGGGAGGCTGGAATATGTAGAAGGTTTGGTGAGACACTAGTAGGCTCAACCCTCACTTGGTTCATTAACTTCCTATACCGATCCGTTGGATTATACCAATAGTTTGCAGATAAGTTCGTAGAACTCTTTGTAAGCTTCTACAAGCTGGAGAAGGGCACAGACGACCTCAACGTAATCCAACAACGGAATGGTGAATCTCTACGAAACCACGTAGCCCGCTTCAACAAGAAAATGATATCAATATCGGATCTCCACCAGCCAATAACTGTGGAAGCATTTAGGAACGGATGATTTGCCGACAGTGGGCTCTATAAGAAGTTAATGAAATTCCGGTGCTACACTATGGGTCAAGTATTGGCCCAAGCAAGTACGGCTCACGAAGTTCCGGTGCTACATTGGTCTGAAGGGATGAGAAAGGCTATAAAGAATATGGCTCTCTGTAACTACCTTCAATTAACAACATAGTAAACCTCATAATATGGGGTTCTGAGATCAGTGGCGTCTCGTATTCAACGGCCAAGCGACATGCAAGAGAAGCGGTAGCCGGAACATCCAGACAAACGAAGTCGCTTGGAGATGCATTCACCAACCTCACCATCGGGTTTCCCAATGATAAATGGTTTTAAGCTAGACGAACCCACACCACGATGCATTAGTTATCCCTCTACAAATTGCCAATTTCATGATCAAGCGAGTACTGGTAGACACCGGATCTTCAACCAACATCATCTTCACCACAACCCTAACTAAAGTGGGTGCAGAATCAGACAATATCAATCAATGATAAACCGTGCTGATTGGATTTAGTGGGGATCAAAAACTCACATTGGGAGAAATATCACTCCCAATATACGTTGGAGGGGCCAATAAGCTAACAACATTTTTGGTCCTAGACTGTCTGCCAGCCTATAATTTTATAGTTGGTCTCCCATGAATTCATGACATGAGAGCAGTCTCATGCACGTTCCACCAAGTATTGAAGTTCCCTACTTGTTGGATAATATGACCCATAGCGTCACTATTTGTACAGATCATGGTGGTGTTGTACAAATTAACTATGTGACAAGGAAATTGCACTCTCATCATTTATGATTAAATCACCATAAATGTATAAATGAAGAGAGGTCCATATGATTAGTTCCTGGATTGAGAATGATATGAGACAGTATCAATCCCCGAAGGATTAATCATTAAATATCCCTAGCCGGAGTATTATCGAGATAGGACATCGATAATACGGAATACGCTAGTATTGCACTTGTGCGCGTTGTGAGGGCACAACGGCATAGTTCTCATATATATAAGTATTGGATACTTATGCAAGTACGATAGGAGGTCGTGTTTCACCGATAGTACGGGAAACAGCTTCGCTCTGGATAGACCCATCGGAATCCCATTGGTATTATGACTATGTGTCTATGGGAGGCCGAAATCAGGGTAGGTGTGTATAGTCTTAAACTGAGACTTGCATCGCTAATACTTACGATAATCGATAGACTTTAGTCTTGGTGGTACAGGGCTTTAACCGGTTCTGCGTACACCACTTCTGGGTTTATCAGAAAGTCGTAGTGTATTGGGTGTGATGTCAAGACGGAAGTATCACTTCAGTTATATTGGAGATGATGTCACGCAGGATACGGTACTAGTGCTCTTAAGTGTTGCGCAACCATCGGGATGTTATGACCAGGTCATGCATATCCGATTATAGAGACTAGTTACCAGACATCCGACATGTGCTTCGGACGGGGCAGACACTTATCCAGCCCCAGCCCTAGCACGTGACTATCTGATACTGGGCCAATATACACAATACTACGGTATACTACGCTTGATACAGATCTATATATTCCTTTAAGAATATTTCTGGAGAATTGGGTAGGCATGGCGCTTTGCTAGAAGCCAACCTTGTCTTGTAAATCGGTATAAATGTAGTACGAGATACTTACGTGTTCGGACAGTCCGACGATCGTATTTACTGCCAACATATCCGGAGATCTCATGGGTCGGTTCCTGAAGATTCACCGATGACGTATGACTCGCACTTTGATTAATCTGGGATTAATTAGAAGAGAGAGATAGAATTAATCTGGGATTAATTCGATGAGAGAGAAAATTAATCTGGGATTAATTGCGAAGATATTTTATCTGGGATAAAATATTAATTAAAGAGAGAGAACGATTAATTTGGAATTAATCGATAAAATAATATATTCGATATATTATAAGAAATTGGATTTTGACGCGGAATTAAAATTAGATTTTAATTCGGGCGAACGAATTAATTTAGAATTAATTCGTTAGCGTCGTGAATAGTGATTTCGCTAGGCGTAATCATTTAATTACGACGCGACGGAAAATTCGTTAATTTGGAATTAGCGAACCCGAGCCCGAGAGTGATTGCGAGCGCATTCGCATTTCGAATTCGAGCGCGGCACGCGAGTCACATCAAGCGTCAAATCGTTTGTCACATCATGCGTCAAATCAATTGTCACTTTGAGTGATGTGACTTGACAACATGTCACTTTATTAAAGTGATGTGATGTGACTTAAAGTAAAAAGTAGAAATGATGGAAAGCTTTATTGCTTTTTATTTTTGACTTTTGAATTAAAGTAATATATATATGTTTTATTTAATTCACTTGGTAAATGTAATAAACATATATATTAAATCTTTTCTCTCTCTCACATGCAAGAAACGATCTCTCATTTTCCCTCTCTTTTCCTCTCCTCTTCTTCACGGCTTCACTGCCGATTTTGCTAAAAAGTTTCTGGTTTCACCGATTTTTGAGAAGCAAAATGAAGAAGACTTAGTGCTAGCACACCATGAGTGATACATAGGTGATAGGGAAGTGTCTTCATGAGCTTGGATTTAATTTTTGGAGCTTGAAGCTTGGAGCTTCAATGGAGTCTCACATGGCTGAATCTTCAAGGAACAGATGGACCAAAACCGAGCAGCCCCCTGTCAAATATAGCTACTGCCGAGCTTCATGGAGGAGGTCAAAACATTTTTGTTCTTCTTTGCATCAAAACCGAATTCAATGTGAGTATATTCCGCACCTCCTTTGATGCGTTCATACTCGTTTTTTATGCTTGATTTGTTGATCTTGGGACTTGATTTGCACTCAACAATGGTATCAGAGCTATTATCAAGCATGAAAAAAGTTAGGGTTTATTTTGGGCAAAATCGATTTTGACTTGTTTTGGTTAAATTGATTATTTAAGCATGCTTGGATGATGTTTAATTGAGATTGTGCATGATCAATTTCATGAAATCGGATTGGATTCAATTTTCCCTAAATTTTGGGCATGACAAATTGGGTAAAATCAATTGAAGCATGATTTGGTTGATTTGGTTGATTAAGTATGCTTGTATGTTGATTAATTGAAGTTGTGCATGATCAATTTCAAGAAAATTGGATTGGATCAATTTTCCCCAATTCTTTAGGTTGAACATGTAAGTTGAAATTGGGTAAAATGTGTTTGAGCATGTTTTAATTAAATTGGATGTTTAAGTATGCTTAAAACATGTTTTATTGAGATTGTGTGTGATCAATTTCAAGAAAATTGGATTGGATCAATTTTCCCCAAATTGGAGGCATGGCCGAAAATTGGATAACCCTAATGTCTTGGTGATTTTGTTTTGTTTGATCATTGGATGACTTAAAACAATTGGGTAATGTTGTTTTGAAGTTCAATTGAATTGAATTTTGATTTGGAACAATTTTCCCTTTATAAAGTGGGTTGACCGAATTCAATTGGACATGAAATTCATTGTGATTTTGTTGTTTGATTCATTGGATGAGTTGAATTGATTTGGTAAATTATGATTGTGGACTCAATTGGATTGAAACCGAATCGAATTGAAAAACCCCTAATTGCCGAGACTTGAAAGCATGTAAATTGGGTTTGATTTTAATAAATTGTGTTGGACACTATTTAATGTTAAAGTGCATGATTAATTAGGCTAATTGATGTTTTAGAAATGTTAATTGGGTAATTGATTGTGTATTACACTTAGGTTAATTAATTGTGAAATTTGGAATTTTATAAGTTAATTAATTAGGGCTTGATTTTGGAAATTGGGCTTGTTAGGTTGTAATTGGGCTTTTGGGCTTTGTTGTAACAAAGTTGGGTTTAGGCAAAATTGGTTGGATCCAATTAGGCCCAAAACCGAATCCAAAAGGTCCAATTATGACTTAATGGACCTTAATTATTTAATTGGGCCTAATGGGCCAAAATTAATTTAAAGGCTTATGGGTAACTCCCGGATTGGATTTTGATTGTTCGGTTTGACCCGAGTTGACCAAAAGTCCACGCCTTATAGAAATTAATTAAAAGCCCATTGGACTTTAATTAAATAAAACATTAGATGTTAATCGGGCTTTGAGACCCGTTGCGATTAAATTTGGAATTTAAGTCGTAAAGGTTCGTTAATAAAGGTGTAATATTTAATTTGGAATTAAATAATGAATTAGAATTAAATACGTATTAAATTGGATTTAATCATGTAATTTAATTTTATTTGATAAATCGTACTTTGAGTACGTGTTCGTAATACGAGTTTGACTCGAACAAAATCAAATCTTTGTTTGAACATTGGATGATCACTAATTATCAAGATTAATTAATTGGATTGATTGATTGATAACATGCTTGTATGAATACATGGTTGTGATGTTTGAATAATGTATATCGGATGGATATTAGCCGGGTTGGGCGATTTTGGAAATTGTAATAAATTTGATTTATTAAATTGGACCTGCGTGTCCAGCCTTATCTCCTATTTCTTTGTATTCTCTTCTCACCTATTCCCCTCCATGTAAAAGAGGTTTCTTTAGAAGTGTAGTGTAACGGGTAGAAGTAATACAAGTGCTAGCGGGAGAGAGAAAGTGAGAGATTTGATCTAGGATCAATGTAAAATATCCATCCGCATATCATTATTATTTTATTTCATACTCGCTTTATTATGTGTTTAGAATGCATGCTTAAGGGTGTATGATGATGAGACCTTAACAAAGAGAATTAAATTGGTAGCCAATTTGCACGCGAAAAACCCTCGATAAATATCATGCGTTTTTCCTTCCATTGAGTGATTCTTACTCAAGATCCGAGATTAGCAGGGGTTGTTGGCCAAAGTCAAGCCCTTGTCCGTCAAAGATGTGTTTTAATCACGAGGCTTTGTTCCATATCGGTGTCGTGTCCAAGTTGTGGTTTGTTGGCTAAAGTCAAGACCACTTCTTGTCCATTGACATTGATTACGAAGCTTCCATGTCAATGGGTCCGCGCTTGACTGGGATCACTAGGTTTGTTGTGCCAAAGCCAAGGCCTAGTTGATTCAGAGGAAAAAGGTTAGGGTATACATTCGATGTATATGCATATATAAGATATATGTTTGGGACTTGGATGTCCACCTACTGGATCTAGGAGTTGGATGAGATCCAATTGATCTTCGAGATCTACCTAGTTAATTATCATACAATTTGTTGGCCAAAGTCAAGATTGTGTGATATTTAACGGGATCCTAGCCCACTAGGAAACACGGTTTCCCGAGTACTCGACAGAGGGTTAGAGGCTCGACGAAAAATAGTGGGAGGCAAGAATTGAATTTGCAATACTCGTTCAATTACTCGCCATACGCGTTCATTTAAATTATTTCGTCATTAGATTAAATGTTAGTTGGACTAATATTTAAATTGTTGTTTTAATAAACAGTTGGACTGTATTATATTTGATTATATATAATTGGATTATATTAATCAAATATTTGAATTAATTAATTTCGGTTTACAGTTGATTTTATAATTGGATTATAGTAATCAATGTAATTGAGGTTAATTAATTTGGATTATATTTGATTATATAGTTGGACTATTATAATCATTATAATATATATAGTACCACTAATCGTTGATTAAATAGTTGGACTATTGTAATCAAGATAAAATTGAAAAGTTGGATATTTAAAATATAATCTGGGATTAAAATATTTTAAATAATTTAATTTTCAAATTGGGAATAAATAATAGGTTACTTTATTTGATAAAATAACTTATTATACCTTAAGCCCAAAATTAAGCAAAATAAGTAGAGCATAAAATCTTTGGAAGATTTATGTGATGATGACTTTAATGCTTAATTAATATACTTGTCATAAATCTAATTTTAGATTTAAGAAATATTAAAATTGCAATTTATAGTTCTTGGAGAATTAATTGACTATTTATATAAAGTCAAAGTTTGCAATTGGGCATGTAGCACGAGGTGCACATCCTTTCAATGTTCTAAAAACCCAAGGCTTGGCCTAAGGTTTCTGAAATATTGAAAAAGATAATTGACATATCCCAAAGTGACTATCATTTGGATATGGCAGACACGAAGGAATTAAAGAAAGGGCAAGGCTCTTACTTTGAAATGTTTGTCTTAGTTATGTTCACAGCTAGTATTGAAATTAGATTTTAAATACTTAGTGTAGTACATAAAATATATGTATTGATATTCAGAATCTGCTTTGAGCAGGATACTGACTTCAAGCTGAGATTCATCTGCGAATCAAAAACGGGATGAAACTCGCTGTTTTGACCGTAGATACCTAAGTTTAGGAACTACCCTTCGGGTATATACTTAAATTAGGAACTGTTATAATGTAACTAGTTTGACTAGAGACATTATCTCTATATCAGTGTTTAATCCGTTCGATAAAACCTTTATTTATAGAACATTAAGTGTTTTATTATATAAAGATGATATTGAGATAAATACATTAGATGTAAATAACAGAATTTATATTTTGAATATAAATAAAATCTCAAACATATAAATTGACAAATAAATAGCTCAAATCGATTTGATCAATAGAGATTATTTGTGGCATTGTTGTCTAGGACACAATTTAATTAGACTCGTATATCCACACTTTTGAAGAGTGGTACTAGGACTGATTTGACTATTCAAATAAGGTCTGCAAATCTAGTTTATTAGGTAAAGTACCTAAAATACTATTTACTTGGTTATAGTGTAAGTGCCACCGATCTGTTAGCCCTATTTATGGTGAAGTTAGTGGGCCCATATCTAGCTAGGCTAGATGTGAACATGAATATTTCGTGACCTTAACGGATGTGGCATCACGTTATGGTTATGTGTTTCTTTTAAAGAACACAAATCGGAAACTTTTAGAGTTTCGACACAAAATAGACAAACAGATCGGCTATAGTATTATTCCGCCACGGTAAGACCGTAATGGAAAATACTTGAGCAGTAAGTTTCGTATATACTTGAAAGAGTATAGTATTCTTTCAAATGAGGACTCCTCCCGAAACACGTCAAAGTGACGGTGTGTCCGAACGAATTAACCGAATCATGTTAGACATGATAAGGCTAATCACGAGTCGCTCTGAGCTACTGTTTCCTTCAATAGGATATGTACTAACAGTGCAAAACTTATTTAGAATAAGGTTCCATATAAATCTGTTTGACAGATATCATATAGGATATGAACATGGAAGAAACGAGGTTTCTCATTCCTGATAATTTGGGTATGCCAGGCATAACATTTGGGTGATACCAAACTAAGGATCCAAATTGGATAAGTGCCAATATAGGTTATCCTAAGGGAAACCATAAGTATCGTACTTATAAATCTCACATGAGAACAATGTGATTGTTGCTCACCATGCGGTTTTTCCTGAGAGGAATACCGATATGCAGTGGTCACTGGGAGGATAGTAATACTCGATGAAAATCAGAGTAATACTGTTTAAGGCACGAAGTCCGTAATGGAACACAAATAGTTCATCTATGATGAATCTATACCATTAATCTTCAAATACACAAGAAACTCGTAGATCGGATAGAGTCAGAAAACAGCCTAGGGTATGGGTTTCTGATCTAACCTCATAAATATGTCAATCTTATGAAGGTACATCCACCGACTACGTTTTGAGGAAGTGATACGAGGTATCGACTCCCTATTACGGCAAAGTGCCATGAATCCGAAATGGATTCCATGTATAACAACTATTTTGGATACTAGTTGTTGTACCACAAGGCATTGTGCCTATTGGTACATTAAACGTCTTCAAGGAAGACATACATGGAAGGCAACATACCAACGTACAAAGCTAGGCTTTTGACGGAAAGGTATCGTCATCAACATTGTGTTAATAACGGTTCAACCTTTTACCTGTTGCCATGGTAAATCCATTTTGAAGATGCTTGTAGATAACTGTATATTTCATTTATGAAATGTGTCAGTTGCAGATCAAAATCGCTTTCCTGAAAAGGAAACCTTTTGGAGGATGTTTACAATATCTTGACGATTTTGTATAACCGACAAACAAGGTTTGCGGGTTATTCGATCCATATTTGGATTGAAGCAAGCATAAGGTTCTTGGAACTGACGTTTTGATGTAATCATAATGGAGTATGATTTAATTCAAAACGAATGATTCTTGTGTATATAAAAGGGTTAGTGGGAGTGCACTGACATGATGTCATGTAAAATAATGATAATATGTCACTTCTTGGAAATGAAATTCCTATAAAGCAATCGGTGAAAGCTTGCTTTCATAAGAAATTATCCGTAGAATTCTGGGGAGTAACAACCTTTATTCAAGGAATAAAGATCTACTGGGATAGATTTGGAGTTGTTAACACTCTCTGGGAATTGTACATTTAAAATGTACTTGATATGGTGTCTCATACGCTTTGAGCATATGGAGTCACAATCAGTACAATCTAAGTGATAGTCATTGGATTGAAGTTAAGGACATCTATTAGTATCTTAGAGAACTAAAGATGCTGTCTTAAATTATGGAGTAGGAGAACTTGAAGTGACTAGGATCACTGCTGCAAGTTTCCAAACCGGTAAATACTACGGTACTATAAAGTTTGAAGGACGGGACAGTAAGCTGGAAATATTCTGAGCAAGATAACTGTTGCCGAATTAACAACAAATGCGGATTATTGCTGCAGCTGAGGCAGCAATAGAAGCCATTTGGATCGATAATAAATCTAATTAGATTAGATATAGTTCTTTTAGCAGCTGAGCTAGGCGTCAACACAGGCTAAAGAATTAAAGGTCTCATCGACGATCCAGATATATACTTCTATATCATCTGATTCGTTCGGATCATACATCGTGGCGATGTGATGATCGTGTAAATCGCGTCAGACGATATTTAAGCAAATCCGCTGACGAAAACCTTTCCTCAGCAATTTGAGCGAATTGTACATAGTTCGGGTGTTAGACACTCGAGTGACTGGCTATGTGCCAAGTGGGAGATTGTTGGATAATATGACCCATAGCGTCACTATTTGTACAGATCATGTGTTGTTGTACAAATTAACTATGTGACAAGGAAATTGCACTCTCATCATTTATGATTAAATCACCATAAATGTATAAATGAAGAGAGGTCCTATGATTAGTTCCTGGATTGAGAATGATATGAGACAGTATCAATCCCCGAAGGATTAATCATTAAATATCCCTAGCCGGAGTATTATCGAGACAGGACATCGATAATGCGGAATAGGCTAGTTTTGCACTTGTGCGCGTTGTGAGGGCACAACGGCATAGTTCTCATATATATAAGTATTGGATACTTATGCAAGTACGATAGGAGGTCGTGTTTCACCGATGGTACGGGAAACAGCTTCGCTCTGGATAGACCCCTCGGAATCCCATTGGTATTATGACTATGTGTCTATGGGAGGTCGAAATCAGGGTAGGTGTGTATAGTCTTAACCTGAGACTTGCATCGCTAATACTTACGATAATCGATAGACTTTAGTCTTGGTGGTACAGGGCTTTAACCGGTTCTGCGTACACCACTTCTGGGTTTATCAGAAAGTCGTAGTGTATTGGGTGTAATGTCAAGACGGAAGTATCACTTCAGTTATATTGGAGATGATGTCACGCATGATACGGTACTAGTGCTCTTAAGTGTTGCGCAACCATCGGGATGTTATGACCAGGTCATGCATATCCGATTATAGAGACTAGTTACCAGACATCCGACATGTGCTTCGGATGGGGCAGACACTTATCCAGCCCTAGCCCTAGCACGTGACTATCTGATTGGGGCCAATATACACAATACTACGGTAATACTACGCTTGATACAGATCTATATATTCCTGTAAGAATTTTCTGGAGAATTGGGTAGGCATGGCGCTTTGCTAGAAGCCAACCTTGTCTTGTAAATCGGTATAAACGTAGTACGAGGTACTTACGTGTTCGGACAGTCCGACGATCGTATTTACTGCCAACATATCCGGAGATCTCATGGGTCGGTTCCTGAAGATTCACCGATGACGTATGACTCGCACTTTGATTAATCTGGGATTAATTAGAAGAGAGAGATAGAATTAATCTGGGATTAATTCGATGAGAGAGAAAATTAATCTGGGATTAATTGCGGAGATATTTTATGTGGGATAAAATATTAATTAAAGAGAGAGAACGATTAATTTGGAATTAATCGATAAAATAATATATTCGATATATTATAAGAAATTGGATTTTGACGCGGAATTAAAATTAGATTTTAATTCGGGCGAAAGAATTAATTTAGAATTAATTCGTTAGCGTCGTGAATAGTGATTTCGCTAGGCGTAATCATTTAATTACGACGCGACGGAAAATTCGTTAATTTGGAATTAGCGAACCCGAGCCCGAGAGTGATTGCGAGCGCATTCGCATTTCGAATTCGAGCGCGGCACGCGAGTCACATCAAGCGTCAAATCGTTTGTCACATCATGCGTCAAATCAATTGTCACTTTGAGTGATGTGACTTGACAACATGTCACTTTATTAAAGTGATGTGATGTGACTTAAAGTAAAAAGTAGAAATGATGGAAAGCTTTATTGCTTTTTATTTTTGACTTTTGAATTAAAGTAATATATATATGTTTTATTTAATTTACTTGGTAAATGTAATAAACATATATATTAAATCTTTTCTCTCTCTCACATGCAAGAAATGATCTCTCATTTTCCCTCTCTTTTCCTCTCCTCTTCTTCACGGCTTCACTGCCGATTTTGCTTAAAAAGTTTCTGGTTTCACCGATTTTTGAGAAGCAAAATTGAAGAAGACTTAGTGCTAGCACACCATGAGTGATACATAGGTGATAGGGAAGTGTCTTCATGAGCTTGGATTTAATTTTTGGAGCTTGAAGCTTGGAGCTTCAATGGAGTCTCACCTGGCCGAATCTTCAAGGAACAAGATGGACCAAAACCGAGCAGCCCCCTGTCAATATAGCTACTGCCGAGCTTCATGGAGGAGGTCAAAACATTTTTGTTCTTCTTTGCATCAAAACCGAATTCAATGTGAGTATATTCCGCACCTCCTTTGATGTGTTCATATTCGTTTTTTATGCTTGATTTGTTGATCTTGGGACTTGATTTGCACTCAACACTACTAAGTGAGGAATATAAGAGATCAGATGAGACCAACTAGCCTCAAGGAACTACTATCGGACAACCTTGAAGACCAAGCATGCTTCAATATAGTATATATCAATCTGATTCGAGTAATAAGTATTGGGCATCTGTGAAACATATCCTGAAATACCTCAAGGGTACTAAGGATACGTTTCTAATTTATGGAGAAGATGAGCTGCAACTTAAGGGTTATACAGACTCTGATTTCCAAGGAAATTCATATGATAGAAAATCTACATTTAGATACATATTTACCTTTAATGGCTGTGCAATTAGTTGACTATATTCAAAATAATACTATATAATTATTCCACCACTATGGCGGAACTTATAGCTGCTTCAGAATCTGTTAAAGAAACTATTTGGATTATAAATTTTATCACAGAACTAGACATTGTGCCTAGTGTTGCAGATCTGGTCCCACATTACTATGATAATAGTGAAGCCAATGCGCTAGATAAAGAGTCGAGAGCCCATTCCAAATCTAAACACGTGCAAAATAAATATAGCGTGATTAGAGAAATTATCGAACGAAAAGACATAGTGGTTTTAAAGGTTAAAAAACAAGACAACATAGCATACCCGCTTGCTACGACCTTACCTCCAAATTTATTTGATAAACATGTGGAGGAGATAAGACTTCGGTACCATCCAGATTGGCACTAAGCAAGTATGAGTTTGTTGGAGTTGGTACTTGAGCGCCAATCCGAACAATGTATTGTATAATATATTTTATTATTTATTAATAAAATAACTACATCTTCATTTCAGTTTTGTTAATGGTAATTATTATTGTGTCATTATCTCTTAGTGCTTAGTAGTTTAATATATACATATATATTTATATGCTGAGAATGACATTGAACTTAGAATAGTCACGTAATAATACTGGACACTGGGTGTAGCCCAATATTGGGATAATATTACTATTATAAACCATTCTTAAAGAGAGCGAGAGAGTGTGTGTGTGTGTGTATATATATTCCTAGTCGTTGGTTTTGGAATAAGGTCGAATTCTAATAACCTAGAAGACTAACACTTGTCGTATATTGGAATTAGAGATCCAATGGTCTAACCCGATGGACCATGACCAAGAGAAGCTCATATAAATATATGGGTATTCGTTGGAGTGAATATTGAATGACTCGTAGATGATTCATAATAGTTAGTAGTACATGCCACCGTCAATTGTAATTTCTCGAGTCGGGTAGCATATGTGATCCATTGACTATATGATAATATTGATTTTGTGTGTGATCCTCCACATTTAGATGACATGTATATTAAAGACCTTTCATGGTCTGACTATTTAATTTTTATTGGGTGTGGACCGATGCACTCGTTAATCAGTGCGTACCAAGATAGGATCCGTCGGCTTGAATATGTACCATAAGGAGTTTATGTATCCACATTTATTAGTCACGATTCTTAAGACTTTGTCCAAAGCCGATCATCTAGGCACCTTGGAAACTTGACGGTATAATATATGTTTCCTAAGCATAACTCGATTAGCCTACGACGGATGGATTGTTAAACATATGTGATGACCTTGACAAGTATAGTTTAGAAAGATCGTTCATGTTCTTCAAAATTTTGGAGGTGGCTGAATTGCATACATATAAGTTAGGGTGATATGACGATCGTGTCTGAACTTAGAATGTCCCACAATATGAAATGTACTCGTTGAGTTTTTGGGTAGCCAATCATGTTTGATAATAAATCAATTTGATATTAAAATTATTAATTAAAATAATTAAGTGCTATTAGATAATATTAATTATTTACTAGACCAATTGGGATTAATTAGATTAATCAAATTTATTTAATTGTTAAATAAAATAATCACATAGGGGCATTATTTTAATTTCATAAATATCTCTATAATTCGAGGATATTTAAGTAATTATAAAATATGTATTAATAGGTGTGCATGCATTTGATTTAATTTGATTAATCAAGTTGTATAATATAATGATAAAATTATACCATATTTAGACAAATGAGATTAAGCCCACCAAAAATTGATTATATTTAAGATTAACCTAATATAATGGTAGGAGAAGCTTTTGATGTTCTCAACTTTCAACAACAGTAGAAACCTTGAAGATTTGATTTTTAAAGTTTTGATGCTCTCTTTTATGATATATTTTTCATTAATGATTTGGTATCATTAGTGAAACATATGGTGATATATTATATATTTGATGCATAATAACATAACTTAAAGTTGAAATGAGGTTAACGATTTCTATTTAGATGCTTAATAAATATAGAAACATAATATGGTTGTAATTCGGTTAAATTTTGTATATGTTGGATATAGAATATAAAAGTTAGAGTTTTGAACTCTAGATAAAAGTTTAAAACTATGACTACCATTCTAGAATCACTTGACCAACTTTAAATGACCTAAAATTATTTAAAGGTTAATTTTTTTTTTGGGATTCTTGTTTGGCATGTATTTTATTCAAATTTATACATATATGTATTTTGAATATATTATATTTTGTAAAATATTTTATATTTGTGAAAAGTATGATTTTGTTCTTTATTTATTTTATATGTGTTTAATATGTGTTGATGTTGGTTTTGATACTAAAAAATAGATTTTGGGTGTTTGGAGAAAATTGGAAGTGATTTAGGTAAAAAAAAATGTTTCGTCCCTTTAGAATTTCCAGAAAGCATCAGCTCGCTCAAATACGCAAGCATGTCGCAGCTCGCACGCTGACTGTGCGATGCGCTCATGTTGAAACTTGTTTTTTGCATTTTTAATGTTTCCAGACTATGATTCATCCCAGAGAATTGAAATATAATATCCCTTTTAATTTTAAAATACCTATGCTTTGTATCCACTGGTTTAACCCATTTCCGCTATGCGTGACTCCGATCCGACCCTAGGGGATCCGGATCCGCCCCAACAAATAGGATATTCCCAAAGATATTTTGAAAGTTGTTCGGTATGCCCAAAGTAAATCAGTTAATCGAAGAGACCAATCTTTTCAAATTATGTTGACTGTCTTTTCCAAAATTTGTTTGATTCCCCTATTTACTAGTTCAACTTGACCATTTGTCTGAGGGTGATAGGAGGTCGAGACTTTATTTGTAATTCCATACTTTTTCATTAAAGACTCAAATGACTTGTTACATAAGTGTTTACCTTCATCACTTATAATGGTCTGAGGGATTCCAAATCATTTTAAGATATTTTCCTTTAAAACTTTTAATCACTATTTTATGATCCATGTTTCGATAAGGAATTGCCTCAACCCATTTTGAGACGTAATCGATCGCAATTAAAATATATAAAAATTCAAATGATGGTGGAAATTGATCCGTGAAATCTATTCCTCAACAATTAAAGATTTTGATGACAATGATGAGATTTAAATGGATCATGTTTCTTTTAGAATTGGATCCCAATTTTGGATAATTTTCACAAGTTTTGCAGAAAACATGTGTATATTTAAATAAGGTGGTTCAATAAAATCCACACTATAAGATTTTTACAACTATTTTCTTAGATGAGAAATGACATCCGCATGTTTCTGAGTGACAAAACTTAATAACACTATTTATCTCATTGTCTGGTATGCATCTCTGGAAAATCTGATCAGAGCAATACTTAAACATATATGGATGATCCTAGTAAAATCTTTTGACTTCGGTCAAAAATTTCTTTTTGTCTTGATTGCCCTAGTCTGGGGGAATTTTTCTTGTTGCAAGAAAATTGACAATGTCAATATACAATGCATATTATTTATAGAAAGAAAATTCATCAAGAAAAAAGTCATTGATAGGAATTGTGTCAATTAATGACTCATTCATGAATCTCGATAAATGATTTACAACTATATTTTTCTACTCATTTCTTGTCCTTGATTGTGAGATTGAATTCTTGAAGTGATAAAATCCATCGCAGTAATATTGGCTTTGCATCATGTTTAGACATCAAATACCTAACATCAACATGATCAAAGTAAACACATGAGGTGGCCAATCGGTATCACCACGTGTCACCATGTGTCACTCCATGTGTCTTCCACGTCATCGTCCACATCACGGTTAACCGAGTCAAAGTGCCATGTCATCGCCACGTCATCATCAACCAATCACAGCGTGCCAAGTGTCACAATCTTATGGTGCCGATAATCCCTTTCGCCATATGTCGCCACGTCAGCGCCTCATCAGCACAATTATTCAATCAAATTATCCGCAATCGCCACGTCAGCAGATAAAAATCTGAATCGGCCAATCATATGTTGACACATCATCGCGTCGCGACGCAAGAACAAACTTGGCGTCGCGACACGGGGAGCTTATTGGGGCATATAAATAGAGCTCGAAATTTCAGTTTCAGATGTACCTTTCTCTCTGAATTCTCTGATGTAAATATGGAGTTTTCAATCTAGTTTCTTTTAATTTCAGTTTTGTAATTAATTTTAATTATGTTCTATAATAGTAATAGTAATAGTAATTTAATTTCTTTACTTTTTATAGTTTTTACTATTCAACCATGAGGAGGTAATTTCCCCCTACTAGGGTGAAAGGTAATTCTTTTACTATTGCTATTTAGATTAATCTCCCTTAATTATAATATATTCACTATTTAAAATTTGACTTACAAAGGATACCACTATATTGGTCGTTTGGTAATTCATTACAAACTGGTTTAAACTTGACTAAGCAAGGATACCGCCAGATTGGTCGGTTGGTAATTAAATTTTCTTACCGCCTATATGGCAGGTTTATTTTGGTTCCGCATTTATGGCTGGTTGGACTTAATTTGACATAATCAGGTTACTGCCTATATGGCTGGTTGGTAAAATAATCACAAGTTAACATATTATATTAAGGGAGATATCTAAATAGTAAATAGTAAAAGTTGATCCTTTTACCTTCGCATTTTATTTTATTGTAATTTACTTTTCAGCTTTTACTTTACCGCAGTTACTTTTCAGCACTCTTATTTTATGTCTTTTACTTTTAAGTTTTTACTAGCCCTAGTTATGTGTCGTAACTAAGTTAGTTATCTGGGGTTGTGATGAATTTTAATATCACCGGTTTATAAGGGGTTATTTTATAGTTTGGGTAATTTAAAGGTTTACTTATTATGTTTTAAGCTTAATGCGTCTTGTTAATTGGCCACTAATAAGATTGATCTGGTAAATCTAAAATAAACTTGACAAAGGAATTTTAGGTTTCAGCCTTAGACTTAATAGCCCACGATCTTCCTTGAGGATAGATAACCCTTTAATAGATTTCCTTATAGGATAGACATATACCTGTCGGGCGGGGGTAGCCATAATTGGAACTTAAACTTAATGAATCCAGGTAATTTGGTTGACATAGACATATGGTTCAATTCGGTTTACTGGGTATTTGCGTCTGACCATCGACAGAGGTTTCGCATAATTTAGTGTTCCAGGTTAGTAAACCGATTTATTACACAAACATGAAATAAACACTTCATCTTTTAAAAGATATTAGAAAGATTCACAACCCTAGATAGTTTCCTAATATTGAATTTTCTTAAACCTACTTTCGTGCAATTTTATTTACTTGTTTTTAAATTTAGAATCATCACCATTTCAAATCAATCAAACAACCTGTTAGATACTAGTAATCATTTGATCTCATAAAATTAATAGATTAGGTATTAAGTCCTCGTGGGATCGATACTTTTTATACTACTTGAACGATACGTGCGCTTGCGTTATACGCGTGTGTGTAAGCACCAGTCAAGTTTTTGGCGCCGTTGTCGGGGACTTATTTATCTTTCACTATTAGTTTTGAGGTTAGATCTCTTTACTTGTAGCTAATTTCTTTTTACTTATTGTTGTTATTTTCTTGTGTTTCAGGTTCTCAGAAACTTCAGGAGACGAACCAGAAGCTTTGAACTCCGACCGCTTGACCCAGAGATTGAAAGAACCATTAGACAGTTGAGAAGGGAAATGCGAGAAGGCCAAGAAGTAATTGTTAACATGGAACCTGAACCCTTGGAGGTTACACCACCAATTCCCATTCGAGACAGAACCATTCCGGTGGTTGACAGACTAATTTCATGTATTGTACTTCCTCTCTTACCAGCAAATGCGGGTGACATCAAAACATGCATTCAGATGATTTAGCAGTCAGTTCAGTTTGGGAGGAATGTAACTGAAGATCCTAATACTCACATTAGCAACTTCCTGGAAGTTTGCGGCACTTTCAATTACAACCGAGAAGCTGAAGAAGCAATAAGACTGCATGTTTTTCCATACTCCTTGAAAGAGACAGCTAAAGCTTGGCTATATTCACTACCAGCAGGTTCTATCACAACTTGGAACACTTTAGCCACCAAAATTCTTGCAAAGTACTTTCCACCAGCCAGAACTGGAAAGCTGAGGAATGACATCACATCCTTTGTACAACAAGACTCAAAAACTCTCTACGATCATTGGGAAATGTACAAAGATTTGCTCCGGAAATGTCATCACCATGAGATTCCAAAATGGCTTCAAGTCCAAACTTTCTATAATGGACTTTCTGGACTGATGAGAACCACAATCGATGCTGCTACTGGAGGAGCTTTAATGGCAAAATGAGAAGATCAAGCCTAGGACCTAATCGAAGAAATGGCCAACAAAAATTTTTTGTGGCCAACAGAAATGAGCATGATCCAAAGAATTGCAGGAATTTATGAAAGTTGAGCCAATACATCAGTCAACACCAAGCTCGATCAAATATGCAAATTTATGGAGACTCTTACCACTGGATCCACAAGTTCACCATATGGAGGAGCACCAGAACCAAGCCAACTTGAAGAAATGGTGAATTATGTCAACAATTTCAATAGACAGGGGAATAATCCAAATTCCAACACCTACAACCCAGGGTGGAGGAATCATTCTAATTTTTCATGGAGCAACAATTCAAGGCAAAAGAATAATCCACCACCTGGATTCCAATAGTAGAACTATCCACCACCTGGATTCCAGCAACAGAACAAATGCCATGAGCAGGCAAATGAACCAGGAATAGCAGAAGTGCTGGCTCAGTTAAAAAAGTACGATGCTATGTTTCAGAACCAATCTGCTTCCATTAAAGCACTGGAGAATCAAATCGGACAACTAGCTAATGCTCAGAGTTACAGACCGCTAGGTAATCTTCCCAACAACACACAACCAAATCCAAGGAACCGAAGGAATGAGCAATGTCAAGCCATCACCTTGAAAAGTGGTACTGAGATCAACAAAGATGTTGGAATCAATGCAAAAATTGAGGAAGTTCTAAAAGATGCAGTTCCACAGATGGAGGAAAAAGAAGCAAAGGAAAAAGAAAAAGATCAGATCACTCCACCTCCACCTTTTCCACAGCGACTTTAGAAAAACAATCTGGACAAGCAGTTTGCTCGATTCCTGGAGGTGTTCAAAAAACTGCACATCAACATTCCGTTTGCAGAAGCCTTGGAAGAAATGCCTAGCTATGTAAAATTCATGAAAGACATTCTTTCACGAAAATGGAGATTGGGAGACTACGAGACAGTAGCATTGACGGAAGAATACAATGCCATCATTCAAATGAAACTTCCCCCAAAGTTGAAAGATCTTGGCAGTTTCACTGTCCCATGCACCATTGGAGAACACTATATCGGTAAGGCTATATGTGACTTAGGTGAAAGTGTTAATTTGATGCCTTTTTCTATTTATAGGAAACTGCGAATTGGAGAAGCAATGCCTACATCAGTCTCACTATAACTTGCTGATCGAATGCTCGCATTTCCAAAAGGTGTTGTTGAAGATGTGCTGGTCAAAGTCGAAAAACTCATTCTTCCAGTAGATTTCATTATCCTTGACATGGAAGAAGACAAAGAAGTACCTATCATCCTTGGAAGACCATTCTTGGCGACAGGACGAACTCTGATTGATGTACAAAAAGTAGAACTAACCATGAAAGTTCAAGACCAAGAAGTTACCTTCAATGTTTTCAAAGCCATGAAATTCCCGAGAGATGAAAAGAAAGAAAAATGTTTCAGAATTGATGTTGTTGATAGTATCGTTCAGGATACTGATACAACCCCCACAGACAAACTTGAAGCTTGCATCACCAACATGACTGACAGCGAGCTAGATGCTGAAATCCTGGAATGTATCACCTACCTTGACAAACCATTCTGATTCAAAGCGACAACACAAGTGGAAAGCCTGGAACTGCCAAAGAAAGATCGAATCAAGCCTTCGATTGAAGAACCACCACAGCTGGAGCTGAAGTTACTACCAAGCCATCTCAGGTATGCATTTCTTGGAAACTCTTCTGAATTACCTGTTATTATTTCTTCTTCACTAACATTGGAGCAGGAAGAAAAGTTACAAAGAGTGTTACGAGAACACAAAAGAGCCATTGGCTGGACTATAGCAGACATTCGAGGTATTAGTCCATCATTTTGCATGCATAAGATTCTGATGAACGATGAATACAAACCCACAGTGGAGCATCAACGGAGACTCAATCCAATCATGAAGGAGGTCGTAAAGAAAGAAATCATCAAATTTACCCTATCTCAGACAGCAGTTGGGTAAGTTCTATGCAGTGTGGGCCGAAGAAAGGAGGAGTTAATGTTGTCACAAATGAAAAGAACGAGCTGATTCCAACAAGAACGGTGACTGGATGGAGAGTATGCATGGACTACAGGAAGCTGAACAAAGCCACGAGGAAGGACCATTTTTCGCTGCCATTTATTGATCAAATGTTGGACAGACTGGTGGGACATGAGTTCTATTGCTTTCTAGATGGATATTCAGGGTATAATCAAATTGCTATCGCCCCAAAAGATCAGGAGAAAACCACATTTACGCCATTTGGATTATGTAATGCCCTTGCCACATTTCAGCGTTGCATGATGGCCATATTCTCAGACATGCTGGAGCAGAGTATGGAGGTTTTCATGGATGACTTCTCTGTGTTTGGAGACTCTTTTCACCACTGCTTGCAAAATTTGGAACAGGTGTTACAAAGGTGCGAAGATACAAACCTGGTACTCAATTGGGAGAAATGCCATTTCATGGTAAAAGAAGGCATTGTTCTTGGACATTGGATCTCACAAAAGGGAATCGAGGTAGACAAAGCAAAGATTGAAACAATTGAAAAACTACCTCCACCGACATCAGTAAAAGGGATTCAGAGCTTTCTCGGACATGCAGGTTTTTATAGGAGATTTATCAAAGACTTTTCCAAGATTGCTAAACCTCTGTGAAATCTTCTGGAGAAGGATGTGCCTTTCAACTTCACCAAAGAATGGCAGGAAGCTTTTGAGATCTTAAAACAAAAGCTGATTTATGCCCCCATCATTGTAGCACTAGACTGGACCCTTCCATTTGAAGTGATGTGTGATGCTAGTGATTTTGCTATAGGTGCAGTTTTGGGACAACGCAAAGCAAATATTTTCCACACCATTTACTAATCCAACAGAACTCTGAATGAAGCTCAACTCAACTATACAATCACTAAAAAGGAGTTGCTCGCAGTTGTGTACGCTTTTGACAAATTCCGCTCCTATCTACTAGGTCCCAAAGTGGTGGTCTACATAGATCATTCAGGAATCAAATATCTGATCACGAAGAAAAATGCCAAACCCAGATTGATCCGTTGGATACTTCTTCTGCAAGAATTTGAGGTGGAGATTAGAGACAGGAAAAGGGACAGAAAACCAGGTGGCAGATCACTTAACGAGGCTCGAGAATGGAGAAACAGCTGGTAAAGATATGTCAATCAAAGAAAATTTTCCAGATGAACAGCTATTTGCCATGAAACATCAAGATGCCCCTTGGTATGCTGACTATGTCAACTACATAGTTTCGGGAAAATGGTCGTTAGAATGGACAACTGAGCAACGAAAGAAGTTTTTCAAAGAAGTCAAGCACTATCTCTGGGATGAGCCGTACCTGTTCAAATGCTGTGCTGATCAATTATTGAGACGGTGTGTTCCACATGAGGAGGTCAACAGTGTTCTACAACACTGTCATTCGTCACCATACGACAGACACTTCAGCGGAAATAAAACTGCAGCCAAAGTCCTACAATCTGGTTTGTTCTAGCCCACTCTTTTTAAAGATGCTTATCTTTTTGCTCTTCAATGTGACAGGTGCCAGAGAATGGGGAATATTTTGAGGAGAAATGAAGGACCGTTATAAAACATTCCGGAAGTGGAGATATTTGATGTGTGGAGTATAGATTTAATGGAACCCTTCGTTCCATCATTTGGAAACATGTACATCCTGGTTGCTGTAGGCTACATCTCCAAATGGGTCGAAGCAATTGCACTGCCATCCAATGATTCAAAAGTGGTGATCAAATTCCTAAAAAAGAACATTTTTACTCGGTTCGGAACACCTCGTGCAATTATCAGTGATGGTGGCACACATTTCTGTAACAGATACTTTGATGCACTCTTATCCAAATACGGAGTTACTCACAAAGTTGCCACTGCTTATCATCCACAGTCAAATGGACAGGTTGAAGTTTCTAACAGGGAAATCAAAAGAATCTTGGAGAGAACTGTTGGATCAACAAGGAAAGATTGGTCTAAAAAACTAGATGATGCATTATGGGCCTACCAAACAGCTTACAAGACACCCATTGGTATGTCCCCATATCGATTGGTGTTTGGGAAAGCGTGCCATCTGCCAGTTGAGCTTGAACACAAAGCGTACTGGGCACTGAAGAAGTTGAATATTGATCCACAAGCTGCAAGAGAGAAAAGACTCCACCAACTCAATGAATTAGAGGAATTTCGCCTACAAGCTTATGAGAATGCCAAATTGTACAAAGAAAATACCAAGAAATGGCATGACCGAAAAATAGTGCACATACAGTTGGAACCAAGGCAGCCGGTGCTGTTGTACAACTCAAGGTTGAAACTTTTCCCTGGAAAGTTGAAATCAAGGTGGTCAGGTCCATTTGTGATCACTCAGGTTTTTCCATATGGAGCTGTTGAGTTACTAGATCCCAACACCAATGAAACATTCAAGGTTAACAGTCAGCATGTCAAACACTATTGGGGAGAATCATTTGAGTGACAAAAAGAAAGTGTCACACTTTCAGATCTAGCCTAACGTTTGAGAAGTCACGTCTAGCTGACGACATTAAACTTAGCACTCACAGGGAGGCAACCCATGCAATTTTTGTATATATTGTGATTTGGTGTGATTTAATTTTGTGTGTTTAGTTTTTGCAGATTAAGTCATTTCAAGATGGAAGAAGCTCTCGCAAATCTTCACAAGGAATTTCCTTCTCTCCCTAAAAAATCTCTGATGAAAGTTTACAAAGCTCGCTTGGAACGGATGAGATTACTAACAATCCATGGTGTTCCTAATGACATTCGTTGGGTAATTGAAGCACGGGTCCGATTAGCAGGTGAGTATTCTGATTCATGTAATTCTTATTTGCCTGGATTTGGAAGAAGCACCTATGCAAAGAAACATAGAGCTAAGCAAATGAGTGTTTGTTACAAATGTGCACACTGGAATTGCAATACTCGTTGTCGTTCCTTAGGAATGGTGTCTGATAATCGCGAAGACAAAATTAATTCATTAGGGATGGCTTGAGTAAGGAGTCTTTAGATGATATATCTTCGACTCTTGAGACGCATCCCAGTTGATATATTCACATAGCCTTTCGCAAATTACATACACAATTTCAAAAAGAAAGACAACAGTTAAGTCTCGGGAATCTGACTCAAAAAGACCCTGTTTGCCAATTTATAAGAAAATTGGATGGGAAGCTTGTCCCTGATGCATAGACGTCAATCAAACTGTAAATTATTGTAAATATTATATCTCTTTGTCTTTTCCTAATAATTGTGATTTGTTTTGTTGTTTTCTTTTATTTTCTCCGACAGGATCCAAACCTAGTATTTTTCAAAAATTACAAAAATATTTTGCGTTTTTGTTTTTATTTTGACTAAAAATGTGAAATTGGTAAGAGATAGCTGTGTAAGGAATTTCCACTCCTGAGACGTATCTTAAAGCATTTTTTTTGAAACAAGTTAATTTTTGTTTATTTCATTTTAAATTATTTAATTTGTAAATTCTCCATAATACTGACTAAAATGGATCTTCATATGCTCAGTTAGTAGGTATTATCAACATGCATAGTAACATACGGACATGAGCTATAATTGAAAAGTTTGTAATATTAAGTGCTCTAGTTTAATTGGAGGAAGCATCTCAAAAAGTGATGGAGTAAAAAAAATAAAATAAAATAAAAACGTCTGAGATCCGAGTTATTAAGTCCGTATGGGTGTTTTAACACTTAGTGCCCTAAAACCAACTGGTTTGGGAGTCACTGGCCCAAAGCTCGCTACATGGATCAAAGATGCTGCAAAAATATATATATCTGAAGTCTGAGTAATTAAGTCCGTAGGGGTGTCTTAACACCTATTGCCCTAAAGCCAACTGGTTTGGGAACCACCGACCCAACACTCGCTACATAGATGGAGGATATTGTATATAAATAAATAAAAAATAAAAAATCAAAGAAAAAATCTGAAAAATGAGAAAAATTATTCCATTTGCTTCAAAAAGGTGTGAATTTTGATAAAATTTTAGGACAAAAATATTACTCTCTTATCAACTGCACTTGTGACTGTTGTGGGCAAAAATGAGTTGATTAATATTTTGTTGGCTGTGTATATGGAGAATGGTAAATATAATCGGAGAATTTACTTATTCGGTAATTTAGAAAGAAACAAAACAACTAGTAACTTGGAGTAGAAGTTTCACCTGATTAGTCACTAACTTCTTTATTCTCTTTTCGCTTGTCTTTTTTCTTTTGTGTGCATTAGTTTCACTACCTTTTTACTTTTTTAAAATGTTTGTGGGTATCATTGATGTAAACCCTCACGAGACTACAATTCATCCACTAGGGATACATAGGGGTTTAAAGGCTTGTTTCATACGCTAAATGCAACTGTGATCCCTACGAAAGTGGCTTAGTTAAATTTTATTATGTTATTTTATTTTATATTTTGCTCGAGGACTAGCAAAATGTTAGGTTTGAGGGTGTGATGAGTGGTAAATGTATCACTATTTCCCACTCATTTAACTTAATATTTTGTATAATTTCTTGAGTTTTATGAATATTTTGATGTGTTTTGTGTTATTTTGTAGATAAATAAAGTTTCAGGACTCTCTGGAGGTGATTTGCGGCCAAAATAGTGAAAAACGGACAAAAGGGCATTTTCGTCATTTCACACATCGCGATGTGCAAGCCTTTGGCATCGCGATGTGCAAGCCTTTGGCGTCGCGATGCCTAACTTACGCCGATGCATGCTAACATGCACCGGGTCCACATGTCAGAATCTGAGAAGTTTGACTTTTCTAACATGCGCCGTGCCACGTGTCACCATCACAGCCGGTCTGCTAACGTGCGCCGTGCAACATGTCATCATCCTACAATGCCGACAAACACCATCAACACGTGTCGCCACGTGTCACTCCATGTGTCTGCCATGTCATCGTCCACATCACCGGTTGACCGAGTCAAAGTGCCACATCATCGCCACGTCATCATCAACCAATCGCAGCATGCCACGTGCCACAATCTTATGGTGCCGAAAATCCCTTTCGCCATGTGTCGCCACATCAGTGCCACGTCAGCATAATTATTGAATCAAATTATTCACAATCGCCACGTTAGCAGATAAGAATCTGAACCGGCCAATCACGCGTTGACACATCATCGCGTCGCGACGCAAGAACAAACTTGGCGTCACGACGCCGGGAACTTATTGGGGCCTATAAACAAAGCTCGAAATTTCAGTTTCAGATGTACCTTTCTCTCTGAATTCTCTAATGTAAATAGAATATTTTCTATCTATATTCTTTTAATTTCAGTTTGTAATTAATTTTAATTATGTTCTGTAATAGTAATAGTAATTTACTTTTTTTACTTTTTACAGTTTTTACTATTCAACCATGAGGAGGTAACTTCCATCTGCTAGGGTGAAAGGTAATTCTTTTACTATTGCTATTTAGATTAATCTCCCTTAATTATAATATATTCACTATTTAAAATTTGACTTAAAAAGTATACCGCTATATTGGTCGGTTGGTAATTCATTTCAAACTGGTTTAAACCTGACTAAGCAAGGATACCGCCAGATTGGTCGATTGGTAATTAAATTTTCTTACCGCCTATATGGCAGGTTTATTTTGGTTCTGCCTTTATGACTGGTTGGACTTAATTTGACTTAATCAGGTTACTGCCTATATGGCTGGTTGGTAAAATAAACAAAAGTTAACATATTATATTAAAGGAGATATCTAAATAGTAAATAGTAAAAGTTGATCCTTTTACCGTAGCATTTTATTTTATTGTAATTTACTTTTCAGCTTTTACTTTACCGTAATTACTTTTCAGCATTCTTATTTTATGTCTTTTACTTTTAAGTTTTTACTAGCCCTAGTTATGTGTCGTAACTAAGTTAGTTATCTGGGGTTGTGATGAATTTTAATATCATCGGTTTATAAGGGATTATTTTATAGTTTGGGTAATTTAAAGGTTTACTTATTAAGTCTTAAGCTTAATGCGTTTTGTTAATTGGCCACTAATAAGATTGATCTGGTGAATCTAAAATAAACTTGACAAATGAATTTTAGGTTTCAGCCTTAGACTTAATAGCCCACGATCTTCCTTGAGGATAGATAACTCTTTAATAGATTTCCTTACAGGATAGACATATATACATATCGAGCGGGGTAGCCATAATTGGAACTTAAACTTAATGAATCCAGGTAATTTGGTTGACATAGACATATGGTTCAATTGGGTTTACTGGGTATTTGCGTCTAACCATCGACAGAGGCTTTCGCATAATTTAGTGTTCCAGGTTAGTAAACCGATTTATTACACAAACATGAAATAACCACTTCATATTTTAAAAGATATTAGAAAGATTCACAACCCTAGATAGTTTCCTAATATTGAATTTTCTTAAACCTACTTTCGTGCAATTTTATTTACTTGTTTTTAAATTTAGAATCATCACCATTTCAAATCAATCAATCAACATGTTAGATACTAGTAATCATTTGACCTCATAAAATTAGTAGATTAGGTATTAAGTCCTCGTGGGATCGATACTTTTTATACTATTTGAACGATACGTGCGCTTGCGTTATACGCGTGTGTATAAGCACCGGTCAACTTCTCATCGAATCACATACATCACAAGTTAATAAAGTGTGAACAGTTTTTCAGTTTCTAGATTTATATTTGTGCTGCAAGTGCCTTTCTATGGAA
The DNA here is from genome assembly GCA_019454045.1 of Zanthoxylum bungeanum. Classification (NCBI taxonomy): domain Eukaryota; kingdom Viridiplantae; phylum Streptophyta; class Magnoliopsida; order Sapindales; family Rutaceae; genus Zanthoxylum; species Zanthoxylum bungeanum. Next base: position 46,405 of record SKCR01022953.1, on the reverse strand, counting down.
ATATCAGAACTGAGCACAACATTAATATGCATGTGTTACCATGTACTATAGAAGATAATATTCAATTTATTTATTTACATCGATTCACCTTTTTCAAGTAAAATCGTGAAGCTGTTTTTATGTATATAATGTTAGGTCATTATACTGAAGAAATAATTAATTAATATTATGTATTTGGTTGAAACAAGTCATTGACATTTAGCATTTGTTTCGTTGTACTCCTCTAATCTCTTATACCCTCTATTTCTTCATTTTGGCTAATTTCAACTCTGACTGTTTATTTCAATCCTTTATTTTCATTGTAGATGAGTGGGTTTGGAACCTCCCTAAACAGCAGTACTGGGTCAGAATCAGATTTTATTGATGTACAATTAACGGAAACAAGGAAACAGAAGAGAAAATATCCATCAAAATCTGAGAGACCACCATTGTCGAAAAAATATGATTCATCGCCATCAATCACACCAGTAGCAACAAAAATAAGAAATAGAAGATCTGAAGTGTGGAAAGTTTTCCGCATGTGTGAAGATAATCCGGATAGTGCTGTATATACATATTGTCAGAAGACTTATGCTTGTAGTGCGAAGGATCGCTCCACAACCAACTTGAAGTGGCATATGGAGACCTGCAAATCATACTTGGCTTATTGTGAAGTACAAGGTTTTTTGGTTGGGGTTGATGAAGAGGGAGGGACAAGTGGAAATCTCTCCGTCAAAGTGTAAGGACCTAGGACATCACCTATCTCCACATTTGTATGATATTGTCCACTTTGGGCCTAAGCCCTCATGGATTTGCTCTTGAGTTATACCCAAAAGGCCTCGTACCAATGGAGATATTGTCCATCCTTATAAACCGATGATCCTCCCCACTTCTAGCCAATGTGGGACTTTGTTTGCACACCCAACAATCCTCCCCTCGAACAAAGGACCATCGAGCCTCCCCTCAAACGATCATCGATCCGTCCACTCTAGCCCAGGCTAACTCCTCTTCACTGTGTTGGGATTAGGACACGTCCATGAAGACCGGAGCACACCGCCTATCTAACCGAGCACATTCACGGATCACGATCGGGGCTCACCATCTTTTGTTCTGCATTCGGAGGATTCATCCACATGGCTAACTCTGAGGCATGGCTCTGATACCACTTGTAGGGAACGCTTTCCCCGCGCAGCGGAAGCGGCTTAGGCACCCTGAATCGTCCTTGAAAATATTTTCTGCTCTCCGCATTTTAATCCAGAATTTTCTTCTAAAAATTCAGATCCGAACCTGCCCCGTATTTTATTCACGGCTCGTCACACACGATCCATAAAATAATGTGACCCTTGGTCTCCCGTGCAGCGTCATTCACGTCCCAGGCAATTGATCCAGATCACAGCCACGCACACAGCAAGTTGATCACGCCATTTAGCCAATCAATTGGCCACATACCATAGGTCTTTATTCACGTGGCTTCATTTTGTGCCATTTGAACATCAAACTGCCATCCATCATGTGGTTTGCGCCAATTTCTTTGTTCATATGCTCCACTTGGATTTCGCCCATTATTGTCAACAAATGCATTCGGTCATGCATTTTAATGTGTGCACATACGCACACTTTGATCACAAGCCATGATCTTGATGAATATTACTTTACCGTAAGCTATATGTATGTGTTCGGATCCACCACTTGATCTTTCGTATTATGACTCATCACCAATAATCCGTGAGGGTGGGCTCGATTCAACTCACTTGATAAAAATTTTCTTGAGAAAATTTTCTCTTATGCTTTCTCTCTTTTCTGTCATTTTCAATCTCATTGAGAATGAGAAAGTGGCTAGGGTTAGTTTTTTTTAGAGAGAAGCCTTCAATTTATATCTAGGGATTAGGTTAATTTAATATACATTTACCAAAGTAACCCTAGCCCTAATCACATATATAAATATTGGCCAATGACATTTTTGTCACAACAAAATTATTAATTTCAAAAATTAAATACAATATCAAATATCATTTAATTTTGAAATTAAAATTTAACATGTAACTTATATCATGATATAAATTACATATTTAATTTTTAATTAAATCAAATTTAATTTAAAAATAAATCTTATATTAAATGATTATCTAATAATCACTAATATAAGAATTATATATTAAACACTTTAATATATAATTTAAGGTGTGACATTATATATTTATTAATCAAATTAATAATTATATCAATAAATAATTCTCAATTATTTATTATTTTTCAAGTGAGTTCATAATTGGATCATCCAATTATTCCATGGATTCCTATAGTGTAACGAGCTAACACGGGAAACCAAATGGACCTACAATTCTGAGCTCCAATAATCTCGAAATATTAATTAAAACTCTTTAATTAAATATTTCGAATTATTAACTTTAGGTTATTCCACTAAAAACCTAAAGTTGCACTCTCGTCACCGCAGATATATGTTAAGTCGAACCAAGTCGGTGTCCATCGATATAGTCACTACCTACGAATTGACCCTTCACGAGTATCTCACAATCAGAGCCGGGTCATAATATTCGTTATACCCCTCTAATTATTTTTACCTTAAGTACCATTGATTCTCTAATGAACGATTTATTCATAACCATTCTGAATTTTAATCTTTCTATTCGTAATAGAAAGACTTGAGTGCTCAAACCGTTCAAGTACCGAATCAACCCTTAAGAAAGATACACCTCTACTTCTCGCAAGAAGGAGTGAACTCCATATCTATGTAAAACGTTCCCAACTACACAACAGACCATGCCCCCAAAATACGTAGCTATTGGTCGGGACTGCTACACCAACCTGAAGCATATGGTATATGTCTCATCTCCTCAACTGCTTGAGGTGTCTTAGGAGACTGTTCCTTAGACAAATGAATTCCATGCCTGAAAGGTAAATTACCTTTCTTGGAATTCTGCATACCAAATCGCACAAGAATCTTATCGACATAGGTTGCTTGAGACATTGCTAACTGTCGTTTCTTGCGATCCCGAATGATTTGGATCCCAAGTACATAACTTGCCTCTCCCAAATATTTCATTTGGAATTGGTTAGCTAGCCAGATTTTCACGTCCGATAATATCTTTACATCATTCCCAATGAGTAAAATATCATCAACGTATAACACAAGGAAAACCACCTTCCCATCAATGATGCGCTTGTAGACACAAGGCTCATCGATGTTCTGCTCAAAGTTATAAGACTTGATCGTAGTATCAAACCTTATGTTCCAAGATCTAGATGATTGCTTAAGTCCATAAATGGACCTTTGCAACTTGCAAACTTTTTGCTCTTGACATTGGGTAATGAACTCCTCTGGTTGTACCATATAGATACTCTCATCAAGATTATCATTCAAGAATGCAGTCTTGACATCCATTTGCCAAATCTCATAGTCATAATATGCGGCAATGGAAAGAAGAATCCTGATGGATTTAAGCATGACTATTGGTGAGAAAGTTTCTTCATAGTAAACTTCCTCTTTTTGGTATAACCCTTTGCCACTATCCTAGCCTTGAAAGTCTGTACTTTCCCATCTATTCCTCTTTTTCTCTTCTAGATCCACTTGAAACCTATGGGTTTTACTCTATTAGGTTGGTCTACAAGTTCCCAGACTGAGTTAGAGTACATAGACTCCATCTCGAGGTTCATGGTTTTGAGCTATTCCTCTTTATCAATATCTTCCATTGCATTATGATAGGTCAATAGATCATCTATACCAACACAAGATGCAACAACTTGCACCACACCATTTCCTAGATAGCATTCAGGTTGTCTTACAACCATCCCACTACGTCTAGGTGGTATGGTATCATGATAAACTTGCATCTGACTTTCAGATATAGAAGGTGTTATGTCTTTGTCAACATTTGACAATTGTGTACTGGTCGTACCAGTAAGTAACTCCTCAAGTAATACTTTACTTCGAGGTTTGAACTCTCTCATATAGTCCTCCTCAAGAAATGTAGTATTTTTCGACATAAATACTTTATTATCTTCTAGACTATAAAAGAATACACCCCTAGTTTCCTTAGTGTGGGAACACAGGAACTGGACGACGCATGCTATCCCGGGCTCGCGGCCCGGTCGGGAGTACGGAGTAGCCACGGGGGACTAAATCGGAGAATAATGGAGTCGCCACCCGGTATGAACCGGCAAAATGAGATTTAAGGCCGCACTCACCCCTCGCAAGGGACGACCTCAAACCATTGGGTTCAGAATGGTCCCTTACTTATGCCACTTGTAATGAAAGGATTTATGTAATAATTTAATCAGGCTTAAGTAGCACTTATTTCCAAGAATATCATGCTTCTAAATTCACATGTACAAGATAAAAATTACACCTAAGTTTACATATATTTCACATCTAAGATTGCATGCTTGAAAGTACATCAAAGGAGCGACAAACATACAACTTCACTGGCATATTATATTCAAGAAAACACAAGCACACATACTAACCACACAAGTACACATGTGAGCACCTTCTCAAGTGGTACGTGGAATTGTATCCCGAGTACAGATCGTACTACCGTCCATTCGGAATCGGCTACGGAATTTATGTCCGGGTTTCCATCCGATATACCACAAGAAATAATACTCAAATGTTATCATGACATAGGCATATGAATTGTAATACATTAAACACATTGTATTCATACATGTGGGGATAGCTACTAGGAAAACTATGTATGAAATCTGATGAAAAGGACTTAGTTCAGTGGGTGCGCATTCGCGTAGCGTTTGAAAACGCGTTCGAACGGTAAACAGAAGGTTCGAGTTCGTATAGCGTTCGAGAACGGGTTCGAATGGTAAACAGAAGGTTCGCGTTCATATAACGTTCGAGAACGCGTTCGAACGGAACCGGACCTGATGCATGATGAGACTAAGAAAGTGCGTGTGCGTTCGCGTAGCGTTCAAGAACTCGTTCGAATGGTAAACAGAAGGTTCGCGTTCGTGTAGCGTTCGAGAACGCGTTCGAACGGAACCAGACCTGATGCATGCAACACAAAGAATAAAGACAACAATGTCAAGCTCAGTATGTCCGATCAAACGTATCTTACATTCAACCGAACACACATCAACCAGCGCGGCAAAGCATCGTGGTAAAGGGCTTTAACCCCTCCCCATAGGGGATCTTACATTGCACTTATTAAGCCCATGCGCTCGATTGAATCATGCAAACAAAGAATTAAAAAACAATAATATCAGACTTAGTATGCCCTATTGAACGTATCTTGCATTCAATCGAAAACACATCAACCGGCACAGCAAAACATCGTGGTAAAGGGCTTTAACCCCTCCCCATATGGGATCTTTCATTACACTTAGTAAACCCATGCGCTCGATTGAATCATGCATACAAAGAATTAAAAGCAATAATATCAAACGTAGTATGCCCGATTGAACGTATCTTGCATTCAACCGAACACACATCAACCGGCGCGGCAAAGCATCGTGGTAAAGAGCTTTAACCCCTCCCCATAGGGGGTCTTTCATTCCACTTACTAAGCCCATGCGCTCGATTGAATCATACATAAATAAGCAACATGCAGAATTCAAGTGACGAAAAATAAATAAACCAAAGCAACACAAAACAAAAGAGGGTGCCGTTTACTCAAGCGGTACGTGGATTTGTATCCCGAGTACAGATCATACTACCGTCCATTCGGAATCGGCTATGAAATTTATGTCCGGGTTTCCATCCGATATACCGCGAGAGTTGACACATCTCTCATTTTATTCCAAAGACACAACATACAACATCTCATAATTCATGCATATTTATTTACTCAAGGGGCACAACATGCATTTCAACATGACAATCATGCAAGCAATAATACAAATAAAATGGAAAACAAGTGTGGAAAATACCCTAAGGTCTAACCTTTTTGCCAACTTTCAGGCTTGCGTTTCACGGACGTCGGAAAGGGTACAACTCCCCAACTTCTCCGGTTCACTGGTTTAGCGTCCTAACTCACTGTTTTGCTGTTTTGCTTGCTGTTCGAACTCCGTTCTGCTACTGTTTGACCTCTGTTTTGCTGCTCACTGTTCAGGTCACCTGTTTTGACGTTTCCATGGACTGTTCCGAGTTTTTTTGTGGGTTTTTAGTGTAGTCTTGTGTGATTATTTTAAGGATTATGAATGCAGTTTTTATGTTACTGTTTTGAGGATTTTTGTGGGTTGTTGTTTCGGTGATATGGGAAGGCTTATGGGGCTGTGTTTTTGACGTGCGAAGGGCTGCTGTATTGGTGTATTTTTCGGTGATGTGAGGGAAGGAGATGGAGAGAAATTTGTTATATTTTTTTGTGTGATATGCGTGAATGGATAGGTTGGAGAGGGGGGGGGGAATTCTTTGCTTCTTTTTTCTTATGATGGGCGTAAATTCGAAGAGGCTTTTTCTTGTCTCAATGAGCTAGGGGAGTGCATGTCTTGGTTAGGGGTTGTTTATATAGAGAAAGGCTAGGGCTTCACCTTGTCTCACAAGGAAGGGATTTTGGCATTAAAATGAGGATTTGATTTGGTATTCAACAAGGAAAGGATTAGATTGAGGGGGGACAAATCTTGGCTAGATTAGGAATGCAAAATATTTAATTTGTTATGATTGATTTTAATTAGGCATGATATTTGTTAAGTTTGGTATATAATATATTTGATTTATCTTTATTAGGTATGATTATATTTTATGTTTTATTTAATTGGTAAATGGTTTAATTATTTTATTTAATATTTAATTTAATTTCCCATGTGTTTTAAATGTGTTTTATTAATTGGGATGTGTTTTATGGGCTTTGGGGGGCTAATTGGGCTGAGGTGCGAGGCTAGCAGCAAAACAAGAAACACCGACGCCATTCGAACGCCCATTCGAATGCTACACGAACGTCCGTAATCTGCCTGACGTTCGAACGAAGTAACGAACGCAGCACTAACGAAGACTATGAACTTGTGAAATGAAATTGATGACGTACTTATTCTGAATTTCCCCTTCCGACCTCCGTTTCCCACAGTATCCTTAGCTAAAAAGGTAATGCCTCCAACTGAGACTCATCATCGGGTTTCACATGCGAAAATGCAATGCCTACACTTAGGATAGCCTACAAATAGTCACACATGTGAACGTGGTTCCAACTTAGTAGTCTTGTTCTTTAGCACATGTACCGGACACCTCCATATGCGAAAATGTCGCAAACTAGCTTTACGACCATTCCACAACTCTAAGGGAGTCTTAGAAACAGACTTAGAAGGAACTACATTCAGGATTTACATTGCAATTTGCAATGCATACCCCAAGAATGAAATAGGTAGAGTGTTATAACTAAACATTGATCTTATCATGTCTAGTAGGGTTCGATTTCTCATTTCTACAACACCATTTTGTTGTGGTGTTCCAGGTGCTGTAAGTTGTGAAACAATTCCATACTCAACTAAGAATTCCTCTAAATCTCTATCAATGTATTCTCCTCCACGATCTGATCGTAGAATTTTGATGCTTTTACCTAACTGGTTCTCAACCTCAGCACGATACTCTTTGAACTTTTCAAATGTATCTGACTTGTGCTGCATTAGGTAAACATACCCATATCTGGAATAATCGTCAATGAAAGTGACGAAGTATTCAAAACCACCTCGGGCTTTTACATTTATCGGTCCGCAACATCCGAATGTATTATCCCAAGAGTTTCTTTGGCTCTAATCCCTTTTCCAATAAAAGGTCTATTGGTTATTTTTCCTTCTAGACAAGATTCAGAGACAGGTAAAGTAACAAGTTTTAACTGATTTAAAACTCCATTAATTAGTCTATCTATCCGGTCAAGGTTAATGTGACCAAGTCTAAGGTGCCATAAATAGGTATCATCATGAGAAATCTTTTGCCGTTTAGTCTTAGATCTTTCAATCTTATACATTTCAGTATTAAGCAGTGATTCATGCATTAACGGCCTTAATACATATAGATTATTTTCGGAGTTTCCCGTGCATATATTTAATCCATTTCTACTAATAATAACTGACTTATTATTAAACGAAATAAAAAAACCACATTCCATAAGTTTTGTTACAGAAATCAAATTCCTGTGAAAACCAGGAATATATAACACACCATTCAAACATAAATAACTTTTATTAAAATTCAAATTTGAAACTCCCACTGCTCTTGCTGAAACATCATCCCCTGTCCCAACTCTCATGGTAAAGCTACCTTCAGTAAGGTCCCTCCATGAGTCAAGTAGCTGCAAAGAACAACAAACATGGTTAGTGGCACCAGAATCAACAATCCATATGGATTTATCATCCTCTACCAAAAGAGAATTAATGACAAGTAAATCATATTTACCTGTATTCTTCTTCTCTTTAAGCTCTGCAAGGTATTTTGGACAATTCCTTTTCCAATGCCCTTGTTGTTCACAATGGAAACATTTTCCTTTGGCATTCCTTTGGAGGTTTTATTGTTATTCTTTTTCATTGGTTTTGCCTTTGCCTTCCAATTGCCTTTCTTCTTCTTCTTTGCAGATTTAGAAGATTCATCAATATTTGCCTCGGAATTGGGCCTACGAGGACAGTTCATAACGGACTAGTAATTGGTGAGCTCATTTAGTAGTTCAGTCAATGTGAAAGTCAACTTGTTCATAGAACTGTTGCTCTTAAACTACAGGAACTCTTCGGAAGGGTTTTCATGATCATTCTCACCTTGCTTTGCACATTAATAGTGCACCATGGGTTTCAGCCATATTAAGATGAGCCATCATCCTTAACATATGGTCTCGGACTGATGTGCCTTCCTTCATTCTAGCGGTCAATACAGAGGCAGTTGCCTTATGTTGTTGCCAGTCTGAAGATTGCCCAAACATGTTCTGTAATGACTGCATAATCATTGATGTTGTCGCCATAGTTCATGCTGTGCAGTAAGAACTGTTAGACATTATGTCCCATAGCGTCACTGTTTGTAAATGATATTGTATTATTGTACAAAATTAACTATGTGATAATGAAATTGCCTTTTGCCGTTTTGTAATATATTGTTTACTTTGATTTATAAATGGCGAAAGTCCATATGATTAGTACCTGTGACTGAGATGATATGAGACAGTATCAGTCCCCAAAGGTTTAATCATTAAATATCCCTAGCCGTAGTATTATCGAGACTGGACATCGATAATGCGGAATAGACTAGTATTGCGCTTGTGCACGTTGTGAGGGCACAACAGCATAGTTCTCATATATTTAAGTATTGGATACTTATGCAAGTGCGATAGGAGGTTGTGTTTTACCGATGGTACGGAAAACAGCTTCGCTCTGGATAGACCCCGCGGAATCCCATGGTAGTATGTCTGCGTGTCTATGGGAGGCCGCATCAGGGTAGGTGTATATGGTCTTAACCTGAGACTTACATCGCTAGTACTTGCGACAATCGGTAAACTTTGGTTTTGGTGGTTGGGGACCTTAACCGGTTCTGTGTACACCTCTTCTGGGTTTATCGAGAATCGTAGTGTACTGGATGTGATGTCAAGATGGAAGTATCGCTTCAGACATATGGAGGTGATGATCACGCAGGACACAGAACTAGCACTCTATAAAAGGTTGCAACCGTCGGGACAATATGACCAGGTCAGGATTGTCCGATTTAAAGAGACTAGTTGCTTGATGTCCGATATATGTTTCGTACGGGGCAGACACATCTCCAGCCCCAGGCCTAGCATGTGATCATCCGATACTGGATCGATGTACGCAATACTACGGTATACTACGCTTGATATAGATCTTATATTCCTATAAGAATATTTCTGGAGAATTGGGTAGGCATGGCGCTTTGCTAGAAGCCACCTTGTCTTGTGAATCGGTAAGAACGTAGTACGAGGTACGTGCGTGTTCGGATTATCCGACGACCGTATTCACTGCCAACATATCCGGAGATCTCTTGGGTCGCTTCCTGAAGATTCACCTATGATATTTGATTCGAACTTAATTAATCTTGGATTAATTGCGGAGAAACTTTATCTCGGATAAAGTGCCTTATTTAGAGAGAGAGAACGATTAATTTGAATTAATCAGTAAAATTATTATATTCGATATAATAATTGAAATTCGATTTCGACGCGAAATTAAAATTAGATTTTAATTCGGGCATACGAGTTAATTTAGAATTAATTCGTAAGCGACGTAAATAATAATTTCGCTAGGAGCGATTATTTATTTAAAAATTCGATTTAATTAACGTCGCGACGCAAGTTCGGTATTTCGGAAATATCGAACCCGAACGCGTGAGTGGACGTGGGCCCACTTTCATTTGGAAACGTGTGGGGCCCACTTGACACATGTCATTATATGTATTATTTTATTTATAATACATTGCATGGATAGTGTATAATACACTCTAATGTTATGCATGGAATTTGAGTGTTTGACACTCTAAGCCTTTGCATGGCTTGTGTCATAGATTTATTATTATTTAATAATATTATGGCATAAATATAAATTGATTTTTGGTATCAAAATCAATTATGAAAATCCTCTCTTCTCTTCTTTTCTGACCGAAAACCTGAAACAGTTTTGGTCTCCATTTTCTTCCATTTTGGTTGCCAAAAGATTGAAGAAAAGATTGTTGTTTGGAACATGCAAGGCTAGCACCTTCAAAGGATCAAAAGAGGTGATAGGGAAACCATCATAGAGCAAGGAATACACAAAGTTTGGAGCTTTCTTCTTCTTGCTTCCTTGGCCGAATAATCTACCTTGGAGCTTCCATTTGGTTTGATTTTTCTTCATCAACATAGCATTGTAAGTATGATTCCGCCATACTTCATGTTTATATATATTCTTTGTTGTATTTCATGTATGCTTAATCTTTCCTTGGGACATATTATAGAAACCAACAATGGTATCATGGAGCCATGGTTAAGCATGAAATACTTTAGGTTAAAATTTGATAAAATTGGTTGAAGCATGTTCTTGTGAAATTTGATGAATAAGTATGCTTGCATGTATATGACATGATGTTATATGGAATCAATTTTATGAAAAATGCATTGGATGATTTTTCCCCAAAATTTTAACCTTGGCCGAATGGGTGTGTTAAAATTGGTTGAAGCATGTCTTGTGAAATTTGATGAATAAGTATGCTTGCATGTATATGACATGATGTTATATGGAATCAATTTTATGAAAAATGCATTGGATGATTTTTCCCCAAAATTTTGACCTTGGCCGAATGGTATGGTGAAATTGATTGAAGCATGTTCTTATGAAATTTGATTAATAAGAATGCTTACATGTATATAGAATGATGTTACATGGAATCAATTTTATGAAAAATGCATTGGATGATTTTTTCCCCAAATCCATGCCTTGGCCGAATGTGTTGCTACTTGGAGTGGATTGGAATTTTTTGTGTTTAAGATCATTGGATGACTTAGAACGTGTACGGGACGTAGATTAGTAATTCAATCGGATTGAAAACAAATCGACACAAAAAAACTCACCTTGGCCGAATGTACAAGGACATGTAAAGGAGTTGATTTTTGTTAAAATTAATGTTGGACATTTATTTTGAACAATACATGATTAATAAATTAAATGGGTATTTTTTGAAATATTTGGTTTAATGTATTAATCTTGGTATTACACTTTAATTAATTGGACTTTAATGTTTGGAATATTAAAATTTAATTAATGGGCTTAATTGGTGAATTGGGCTTTTAATATTGTATTTGGGCATAATGGGCTTGGTTGGACCAAGTAGATTTGGGCCAAAGGATTGGATCCAATTTGGGCCTAAATCACTCCATTAAGTCCAAATAAATATAATGGGCTTTAAAATTTAATTGGGCCTTATGGGCTTAAAATTGGTTTTATGGCATTTAAGGGTGATTCCTTATTTGGGCTTGGTAATTGGGTTTGACCCACATTGACCAAAGCCCAAGCCTAATAAATCAATTCTAAGTCCATTTGACTTGAATTAAATTCAACATTGGATGTTAGTTGGGCTTTGAGGCCCAATGAGATTAGATTTAGAATCTAAGTCTTTAAAGCACATTAAAAGTGTAAACATTTAATTTGGAATTAAATAATTGAATTAGTATTGAATACGAATTGAATTAGATTTAATTAGTAGTTCGATATAATTCGCGAATTCGTACCTTATGTACTTATTCTCAATCGAGTTGGACTCGCGCAAAATCAAACCGTTGTTTGAACATTGGATGATCACTTAAACAAAGACTAATTAATTGGATTAGATTGGTTGTAAAAGCATGTCTTGTTTGAATATATATGTATGTGATGAATGAATAGTGTATATCGGATGGATATTAGAAGGGAAAGGGTAATTTTAGAAATTATTGTAAATTTGGAATTTATAAATTGGACCTGCGTGTCCAGCCTTATCTCTTTATCTCTTTGTATTCTCTTCTCACCTAATTCCCCTCAATGTAAATGAGGTTTCTCTTATTGTATTATGTAATTGGGTAGAAGTAGAATAGTGCTAACGGGGAGAGGAAAGGGAGTGATTTGTTCTAGGAACAAGTTGTTTATATATCCATCCGCATATCACTGTTATTTACTTTACGCGCTTTATGATGTTTTAGAAGCATGCTTAAGGGTGTATGATGATGAGACCTAACAAAGATAAATAAAATTGGTTGCCAATTACGCGAAAATCCCTCAATTTATATTAAGCAAATATCCTTCCATTGAATGGTTCTTGTTCAAGATCCGAAGTTGGCATTGGTTTGTTTTTGACCAAAGTCAAGACCTTTGTCAATCAAGGATGTACTTGAATCATGAGAGTTTTGTTGCATATCGGTGTCTTGTCCAAATCGTGATTTTTATTGGCCAAAGTCAAGATCACTTTTGTCCAACGACATTGATTACGAAACTTTCCTCGTCAATGGGTCCCGCTTAACTGGAATCATTAGGTTTGTTTTTGGCCAAAGCCAAGGCCTAGTTGATTCGGAGGATAGGGTTAGGAAAATGTATTAGATACATTGACATTATACATATGTTTCGGACTTGGATGTCCACCTAACCGGATCTAGGAATTGGATGAGATCCAATTGATCATGGAGATCTACCTAAGTTAAATAGCATACAATTTTTATTGGCCAAAGTCAAGGTTGTGTGTTATTTAACGGGATCCTAGCCCACTAGGAAATTCTATTTCCCGAGTTCTCTACAGAGGGTTAGAAACTTGAAGAAAATAGTGGGAGGCTATTATTGAATTTGCAATTTCATTCAGATATTTAGCCTTACGCGTCTTTCAAAATTATTTCGTCAATATTTTAAATAATTAGTTGGACTAATATATTGTTATTTTACTTGTAACAGTTTGACTGTACCCATAACATCGTTGACTTTATAGTTGGACTATAGTTGTCAAGATGATTGGCAAAGGTAATATCCGCGACATAATCATGGGCGATAATGTCTTCAAAGGGACAAACTTTGCCGACTGGGAAATGAACCTCAAGATAGTGCTTGGGGCTGAGAGGATACTGTATACTATTCAGAGACCTCTCCCGCCTAAACCCACTGAGCCACTGGAGCTAGAGTTATGGAAGACTCATAGTGATGATTGTGACCAAGCTCAGTCAGTTATGCTAGCTGCAATGACCAGCATTTCAGACGCCAGTACAGGGACTTGGATCCCTATAACATGATGGCAAGATTGCGTGATCTTCACCGCACCAATAAGCGGATGAAGAGGTACGAGCTAGTAAGGAAACTCTTCCGCTCCCGGATGACAGACGGCGCATCAGTTGAAGCCCACGGGACTCAAATGATCGCCGATATTGATGAGTTGGCCAATATGGGAATAGTCTTGGAGGCTGAGCTGACTATTGATATGATCTTGCAATCACTTCCCGATACTTGGAAACAAATCATCATCAACTATAAGTTGATGGATACTGACGACACTCTTGGAGAGTTGTTGTCCGTGCTGAAGGAGTCCGAAAGGGAACTCCTAAAGGGGAGCAAGCGCGAGGCGCATTTTGCATTGACCTCTCATGCGCCAAAGGGTGGCCCCAAGGCAATTGGAGGTGCAAGGAAGAAGAAGTTCAAGAAGAAGGGCAAAGGCAAGTTGACAGTGGCTTCTAGGAAGCCAAAGGACAAATCTCGCGACATCTGCCTCAACTGCGGCAAGAGGGGTCACTGGAAACGTGACTGCCGAATGAGCATTGTGCAGAGGGAGGATATCAAGGCTGGCAAGGCTATTGCCTCTGGTATGTTTGTTATTGAGATAAATATGAATACTTCTAGTTTTAAAAATTGGATTTTTGATTCTGGTTGTGGTGCTCATATTTGTACTGATGTGCAGGATCTGCATGATAGCAGGGTGCTGGCATCAGGGGAGATGGATCTACGGGTCGGAAACGGAACACCAGTTGTTGCTGTTTTGGCCGTAGGGACTTTTGTTTTAGTACTGCCCTCAGGGCATGAACTTAAACTTTTGAACTGTTATTTTGTACCTAGTTTAACTAGGAATATTATATCTGTATCCTTGTTAACCCAGCAGGGTTACACTTTTGTATTCAGGAACACTGGGTGTTATTTATATAAAAATGATGCAGAAATTTGCACAGCTGTTGCAAATAACGGTCTTTATATTTTGAATATAAATGAATCTCCTAAAATGACAAACAAAAGGCTCAAAAGAAGTAATCTAAAAGATGAAGCTTATATGTGGCATTGTCGTCTAGGACACATCAACAAGACTCGCATATCCACACTTTCGAAGAGTGGGTACTTGGACGAATTTGATCCCAATTCATATGACGTCTGCGAATCTTGTCTTTTAGGCAAAATGCCTAAATCACCTTTTAGCGGTAAAGGTGAACGTGCCACAGAACTGTTGGCTCTCGTTCATACTGACGTATGCGGGCCCATGTCTAGCCAGGCTAGAGGTGGATTTCACTACTTCGTAACCTTTACAGATGATGCATCTCGTTACGGTTATGTGTATCTTATGAGACACAAGTCGGAAACTTTTGAGAAATTCAAAGAGTTTCGACACGAAGTGGAGAAACAAACAGGGAAGAGTATTAAGACATTACGGTCAGACCGTGGTGGCGAATACTTAAGTTATGAGTTTCAAGATTACTTGAAAGAATATGGTATTCTTTCACAGTGGACTCCTCCTGGAACACCGCAATTAAACGGTGTGTCCGAACGGAGAAACCGCACCTTGTTGGACATGGTGAGGTCAATGATGAGTCGCACTGAGCTACCAATATCCTTCTGGGGATACGCATTAAACAGTGCTATACTTATTTTGAATAAGGTACCGTCGAAGTCTGTTAAACAGACCCCATATGAGATATGGACAGGAAGGAAACCAGGTTTCTCTTTCCTAAAGATTTGGGGATGCTGGGCATATGTTAAACGTTTGGAAAGTACCAAACTTGAACCCAAAACTGATAAATGCCTTTTTAGGATATCCTAGGGAAACCAAAGGATATTACTTCTATCACCCACAAGAGAACAAAGTATTTGTTGCTCTACAAGCATTTTTCCTTGAGAAGGATTTTATAAATGCAGTGGTAAGTGGGAGGAAAGTAGAACTCGATGAAGATCGTAGTGATACTGTTCCTGGCAATGAATCAACGACGGAACAAGAACAGACCGTCCGGGATGAGTCTGTACCACAAACTTCACATACACAAGGACCGCGTAGGTCGGAGAGAGTCAGAACAGTACCTGAGAGGTATGGGTTCCTGATCTCACCTCATATAGATATTAATCTTATTGAGGATAATGAGCCGGCTACGTATGAGGAAGCGATACAAAATATCGATTCCGCTTTATGGCAAGAAGCCATGAAGTCCGAGATGGATTCCATGTACGCCAACCAAGTTTGGACACTGGTTGATGCACCAGAAGGCGTAAAGCCTATTGGATGCAGATGGATCTTCAAGAAGAAGACCGACATGGATGGCAACGTACAAACGTACAAGGCTAGGCTTGTAGCGAAGGGGTATCGTCAACAATATGGTATTGATTATGACGAAACCTTCTCACCCGTTGCCATGATTAAATCCATTCGGATAATGCTTGCAATAGCTGCATATTTCGATTACGAGATATGGCAGATGGACGTTAAAACCGCTTTCCTTAACGGAAACTTTTGGAGGATGTTTATATGCAACAGCCTGACGGTTTTATCGTACCTAGACTTGCAAACAAGGTTTGTAAGTTAAATCGATCCATTTATGGATTGAAGCAAGCATCACACGGTCATGGAATCAGCGTTTTGATGAGATCATAAAAGAATATGATTTCGTGCAAAACGCAGATGACCCTTGTGTATACAAGAAGGTTAGTGGGAGAGCACTTACTTTTATTGTCCTTTATGTCGACGACGTATTGCTTATAGGCAATGACATTCCCATGCTAACGTCGGTGAAAGCTTGGCTTTCATTAAAATTCTCCATGAAAGATCTGGGAGAAGCAGCCTTTATTCTTGGAATAAAGATCTACAGGGATAGATCTAGAAAGCTGCTTGGACTCTCCCAGAGTACATACATTGATAAAGTGTTGAAGCGATTCAACATGGAACAATCCAAGAGGGGATTGGTTCCAATGGTACGTGGTACCTCTCTGTCTAAGGACATGTGTCCTAAGACTCAGGAAGAGAGAGACCACATGAGTCGGATACCGTTCGCCTCGGCAGTCGGATCGATCATGTATGCCATGATATGTACACGACCTGATGTCTCATATGCTTTGAGCATGTGCAGTCGCTATCAGGCCGATCCAGGTGAAGGTCACTGGATAGCAGTTAAGAATATCCTTAAGTATCTTAAACGAACTAAGGATGCTTTCTTAATTTATGGAGGTGGAGAACTTGCGGTATCTGGGTATACCGATGCAAGTTTCCAAACCGACAAGGATGACTACAAGTCGCAATCCGGGTACATTTTTTGCTTGAATAACGGAGCAGTGAGCTGGAAATCTTCCAAGCAAGATACTGTTGCCGATTCAACAACAGAAGCGGAGTACATCGCTGCATCTGAAGCAGCAAAGGAGGCAGTTTGGATCCGAAAGTTCCTAATCGGATTAGGAGTAGTTCCGTTAGCAGCTGAGCCCGTTCCATTGTATTGTGACAATAACGGGGCTATAGCACAGGCTAAGGAACCAAGGTCTCATCAACGGTCCAAGCATGTTCTTCGACGTTATCATCTGATTCGGGAGATTATACATCGTGGCGATGTAAAAGTCGAGAAGGTCACATCAGATGACAACATTGCAGATCCGCTGACGAAAGCTGTTCTTCAGCAAGTTTTTGAACGACACATACATAGTTCGGGTATTAGATGCTTGAGTGACTGGCTATAGGCCAAGTGGGAGATTGTTAGACATTATGTCCCATAGCGTCACTGTTTGTAAATGATATTGTATTATTGTACAAAATTAACTATGTGATAATGAAATTGCCTTTTGCCGTTTTGTAATATTATTTACTTTGATTTATAAATGGCGAAAGTCCATATGATTAGTACCTGGACTGAGAATGATATGAGACAGTATCAGTCCCTAAAGGTTTAATCATTAAATATCCCTAGTCGTAGTATTATCGAGACTGGACATCGATAATGCGGAATAGACTAGTATTGCGCTTGTGCACGTTGTGAGGGCACAACGGCATAGTTCTCATATATTTAAGTATTGGATACTTATGCAAGTGCGATAGGAGGTTGTGTTTTACCGATGGTACGGAAAACAGCTTCGCTCTGGATAGACCCCGCGGAATCCCATTGGTAGTATGTCTGCGTGTCTATGGGAGGCCGCATCAGGGTAGGTGTATATGGTCTTAACCTGAGACTTACATCGCTAGTACTTGCGACAATCGGTAAACTTTGGTTTTGGTGGTTGGGGACCTTAACCGGTTCTGTGTACACCTCTTCTGGGTTTATCGAGAATCGTAGTGTACTGGATGTGATGTCAAGATGGAAGTATCGCTTCAGACATATGGAGGTGATGATCACGCAGGACACAGAACTAGTACTCTATAAAAGGTTGCAACCGTCGGGACAATATGACCAGGTCAGGATTGTCCGATTTAAAGAGACTAGTTGCTTGATGTCCGATATATGTTTCGTACGGGGCAGACACATCTCCAGCCCCAGGCCTAGCATGTGATCATCCGATACTGGATCGATGTACGCAATACTACGGTATACTACGCTTGATATAGATCTTATATTCCTATAAGAATATTTCTGGAGAATTGGGTAGGCATGGCGCTTTGCTAGAAGCCAACCTTGTCTTGTGAATCGGTAAGAACGTAGTACGAGGTACGTGCGTGTTCGGATTATCCGACGACCGTATTCACTGCCAACATATCCGGAGATCTCTTGGGTCGCTTCCTGAAGATTCACCTATGATATTTGATTCGAACTTAATTAATCTTGGATTAATTGCGGAGAAACTTTATCTCGGATAAAGTGCCTTATTTAGAGAGAGAGAACGATTAATTTGGAATTAATCAGTAAAATTATTATATTCGATATAATAATTGAAATTTGATTTCGACGCGAAATTAAAATTAGATTTTAATTCGGGCATACGAGTTAATTTAGAATTAATTCGTAAGCGACGTAAATAATAATTTCGCTAGGAGCGATTATTTATTTAAATTCGATTTAATTAACGTCGCGACGCAATTCGGTATTTCGGAAATATCGAACCCGAACGCGTGAGTGGACGTGGGCCCACTTTCATTTGGAAACGTGTGGGGCCCACATGACACATGTCATTATATGTATTATTTTATTGATAATCATTGCATGGTGATAGTGTATAATACACTCTAATGTTATGCATGAATTTGAGTGTTTGACACTCTAAGCCTTTGCATGGCTTTGTCATAGATTTATTATTATTTAATAAATATTATGGCATAAATATAAATTGATTTTTGGTATCAAAATCAATTATGAAAATCCTCTCTTCCTCTCTTTCTCTTGACCGAAAACCTGAAACAGTTTTGGTCTCCTTTCTTCCATTTTGGTTGCCAAAAGATTGAAGAAAAGATTGTTGTTTGGAACATGCAAGGCTAGCACCTTCAAGGGATCAAAAGAGGTGATAGGGAAACCATCATAGAGCAAGGAATACACAAAGTTGGTGCTTTCTTTCTTGTCTTCCTTGGCCGAACCTAATCTACCTTGGAGCTTCCATTTGGTTTGATTTTCTTCATCAACATAGCATTGTAAGTATGATTCCGCCATACTTCATGTTTATATATATTCTTTTGTATTCATTTATGCTTAATCTTTCCTTGGGACATATTAAGAAACCAACAAGAACCTCAGACATGCATGCTATCAAATAGCTATGGGCTTTCTCATCAGTTTAATCCATTATTATATAGGCATTACTGCAGCTCTGTCCGCATTAGGTGCTGGCTCATGAGGACATTCCTCCATTAGGACAAATTTAAGGTCTTCATACCAAGATAGCATTCATGTCATTTTTCCATTAACATAATTATCCCCGGTTAATTTTTTCTTGTTGTTTGATAATGGAGATTATTGCAGATGCCATGGCTGAAAAATAATAAACGCGCATTCAATATTCATTCGTCGCATATTAAAATTGCCAAACATTTAGGCATAAAATTAAACATGATGCATGATCAATGTATAAGAATTAGAAACCTAAAAGAATTACTATGCCACGGTTATCTATCATCCCACAAATAAGTGCCGCCGTAGGGTAGGTCAAGTATTCGCATGATAGATTGAGACATTCTCAATTGATTAATTATCTGAAATAACTCTTATTCATATATTAATCAACTACCGTATTTGATCAATGAAGTTTGATTAAAAACTTAATCATTCCTTTGTGAGTGTGACCCATTATTTCGGAACCCTTGGACTTAACTAGTGAAGTCCGCCGTAGGGTAGGTCAAATCACCAGATACATCTAGAGTCCCTATCCTTTCGGAATCCAAACCTGATATTGACCCAAAAAGGACACCATCCGTAGGGGACGAAAACAAAGCCGTCTCGAGGCGCATATTGAATCTCACATTTCTGGATAACAATGGAGATCACGGATATATTGTGGTATACCCCTCTCCACTCACTATTAAAAAGAGTAAGGTTTTTATCTCACTAGTATTTTATGAATCTTAGATTATGCTCGGCTAAAGTCATAACCTTAATTAATACTAGTTGATGATTAGTGATCTAACCAATTTTAACTTTAAAATTTATTCACTAATCCCGATTAGTCTCTACTAACTAATTAACTTAATTAAACTAATTTAATCAAGTTTTCTTAAGTGATCTAATCAATTTTAATTTTAAAAAATTAGTTCACTTATAGGTTTTAAAATTTTAGATTCAACTAATGGACTATATGTCATCAAACCATTTAATATATTAAAAGTACGTTATTTACTCGAAAGGTACGTGGAATTATCTCCTGAGTGCAAACCAAATTACCGTCCATTCGAAAGCGGCTATGGAATTTATATTCGGGTTTCCATCCGATATACCAATGAAATAATGTACTCATAATGTCCATTTGTTCTTAAACTTGAATTCGTAATTTTTAAACCTTTAAACTAATTAATCTTATTAATTCGTTAACATGCATCTTATATTCTAATTTAACTTTTAAATTTACATAAAATCATATTTTATGACTTGAATATCATGCATGTCTACATGTTATGGCATGTGAAAATGCAAGAGTAGGCACCCTAGGCTATATGACATGTTAATAAACAATTTAAAACACATATATATGCCCAGGTCTGGGCTGAAAACGTTCATGTAGAATTCTTTGGGCGTTGGAACGTTTCCAGGAAGTAGCAAACATTTGCATTTGACTGGCATTCGAACTCAATCGGTCTGGTGTTCGAACACTAGAACTTCATTTACTCCGTTCCGGAGCTTCCGGACTCCGTTTTGGTCCCCATTTTTTCTACGGACTCGTAACGGAATGAAGTTTCACATATATACATAAATTGCGTTAACCGGCTCTTATTTTTTTAAGAAAATACTAATCTAATTAGTACAATAAATCCAAGGCATCCCTTGGTCTTCAAATCTTGCTCCATGGTATGTTGTTGAGTTATTCACGGAATAGGTTCGTAATGAGTCCTTCGCGACATCGGCTCCTCCAAGTTACAAATGGAGTTAAAAATGGACTTATCACAAAACAAATGAACTTACAACACTTGAAAGAATATGACCTTATGGTCTTTCATTTCCAATACTAAAAATAACAGCCAGAAAAATGAACAATCAACGCAATACATTCATCACATGAATCAAAGTAAACATTCATCAGATGAACATTAAAAACCATTCATCTCATGAATCTAATTGTGTCTACTCATCACAACATGCATATTAATAATTTATATCTAATATAAATTATTAAAACTTAAACTTAAAAAGAGAAAGGGTTAAGAAAACTTTTCAACCTTAAGCTCTGATACCAATTGTAGGAAACAAATTTCCTTAGCGCGGCGGAAGTTGCTTGTGGTGGCACTGGGTCCGGTATAGATCTTCAAAATTTTCTTTGCCTTCTCCCTTTGTTGTAGTAGCCAAGATCAATCTTTTGGTGTCCAACACTTGGATCAACCACTCGATCTTCCGAACTATGACTCGAAACCATCAAACCAAAGTGTGGGCTTCACTCACAAAGATTAAACCTCTAAACTATTTAGAGATTTAAGATGTCATAATGGTGTTTGGCTTTAGGAATTTCACAACACTTGTGAATGCTAGAACTCTCTCTATTTTCTCTCAAATCTTTTCTCACAACAATTTTGTGAATTAATGCAAAGTGTTAACATTAGGAAGTGAGAGAAATGGTAGAGATTATATTCTCTTACACAAGCCAACTAACCTTGTCATTAAGAATCTAATGCTTTCTTGCAATGTCCAACACAAAAATGTGAATGCCATACCAAATCATAAGAAATGTTAAGCTAAAGATAATGGCTTTGTCATTAAGCATTCAATGCTTTCTTTCAATGGAAAACACATAAATGTGGAGGCCATACCAAAGCATAAAATGCATTAGCTAATGACAAAACTATTAGGTTTATCCAAGCCACATAATAGACATAATTGCTTGGATGAAATGGTAAGCCATATGGCTTTGTCTCCAATGGTAAATAAAAATCAATATATTAATAATGATTTATTTACCTTCAATTATGTTGTAGTAATTATCTCATAATTATTACTAACTTGATTATCTCATAATCAAGACTTGATTATCACATAATCAAAGAATTCTAGAAAACATTAAGTTAAACTAATTTAACATATTTTTCATTTGTGACAATAAATATTATTAATCTTATTAATAATACATAAATAAATATAATGTGAGCATATAATTAGACAAACTAATTATATTAGGTTTGCTACAGTTAATCGAGCTAGCATGGGGACCAAATGGACCTACGATTTCGATCTCCAATAATTCCGAAATATTAATTAAACTCTTTAATCAAATATTACGAATTATTAACTCCGCGTTATTCCACTAAAAACTTGAAGTTGAACTCCCATTACCGTAGATGGATTATGTAAACCGAACATTTTCAGTGTCCATCGATATAGTCATTACATATGGATATAACTCTTCACGAATATCTCATAAATAGAGCCGGGTCATACGTCTGTTAAACCCCTTTAAATATTTTGTCTCTTAAGCATCATTGATTTTATAATGAACAATTAATTCATAACAATTATGAATATAAAATACTTTCTATTCGTAATAGAAAAGTTGAGCGCTCAAATTGTTCAAGTCCCGAATCAACTCTTAAAAGAGATATTCATCAGCATCTCGTAAGAAGGAGTGAATTCCATATCTATGTAAAATATTCCCAGCTACATACCAAAATATATCCCCAAAATACATAGTTATTGGCCGGGAATGCAACACCAACCTCACCATAGTAAATCAAAGGACATAGCCTGTCATGCAGGAGTTCGTAATACACTCAGGATTAAGATCGAATCCATATATGACCATCTATTAGATAAAATGAATTTCTTTGGTTAATGGATATTAAAAGAAATTCGTATTTATCTGAGTCCAGTCCTATATGATCTTATCATACAAGGTGCCTCAATTCCCATGTCACTACATGAACGATCCCAGATCAAGGTCGTCATACAAGTATAGAATGGACCGCACCTATAGATATACCACAAACAAAGTACCCTATTTGTTTGCTCTCTATGGACTATTTAGATTACTAACTTTAGACTTAAATCCTCTTGTGCATCAAACATACACTAAGTCTAAAGGTACAAGAGTAATCAAGGTAAACAAGACAATTGGACAATATGCGATATAAATCAAACAACTTTGATAAAATGAATAATGCATTTATTATTATTACAAAAAACAATTCCGTTTACAATACACGAAGCTCTAGGACATAAATCCCAACAGTCCAGTCCTATATGATCACATCATACAAGGTGCCTCCATTCTCATGTCTCTACATGGACGATCCTGGATTAAGGTCGCCATACAATTATAGAATAGACCGCAACTATAGATAAACCACAAACAAAGTACCCATTTTGTTTGCTCACTATAGACTATTTAATATTACTAACTTCAGACTTAAATCCTCTTGTGTATGACACTCATACACTAAGTCTGAAGGCATATAAGTAATCTAGGGTATTTAAGATAATTTATAATATGCGAAAATTAAACAAACACTTTGATAAATGAATAATGCATCATTTTATTTCAAAACACATAAAGCCGTTTACATCACATGTAGCTCTAGGGCATACATCCCAACAATCTCCCACTTGCACTAGAGCAAATGGGACATGTCACGTAATCCTAGACCATCTAGGTGACCTTCATACATTTTTAGCCAACAAGGCCTTTGTAAACGGATCTGCCATGTTTCTATGAATTTCCGCTCTATATGTTTTCCCCTCTTGTGGCTTCTTAGTTCTTTGGAGTTTGCCACTGCACTACTATTATCGCAATAAAGTGAGAGTGGTGTATCCATATCTGGAACAACTTCCAGATCTCCCAAGAATTTACGAAGCCAGACTGCTACCTTAGCTGCTTCACAAACTGCTACATATTCAACCTCCATGGTGGAGTTAGCAATGCAAGATTGCTTTATACTCTGCCATATTGTAGCCCCACCACCTAGGTGTTGGGTTCTCTAAGAACAATAACCAAGATCATTAAGCATAAAATCATGTGAATACGTAAAGTAAAGTAGCGGAAATTACTCACTTTGATCGGCTAAGGATGTGTAGATAACAAAACTTTTGCCTCCATTGAAGTTGCTCCAAGCTCCTCTCTTTGATGTATGTTGAGCTTCCAAGCTTGATTCTTGAATTCCAAACTCATGGGAAAGGTTTCCCTATCACCTTTGTATGATTCTTTAAGTGATAGCTTAGGAAGAATTTTGCAACAAAACTCTTTCTTATCTTCTTGTTGTTCTTGGCAAAGTGTGAAAAAGAATGAGAAAGAGAGGCTCACGGTGAAGAGAAAAAAAAGTGAAGTGTTGACTTGTAATTTTTATTTTCCAAAAACAAAAAAAAAAAATACCAAAATCAAAGTTTGGTAAATGTCAATCACAAATAAAGCTAGTGTGTTAAACAATTCATCAACAACCCAACCACTTCCATCAACCAAAAGGTGATGAGATAGACTAGGTGATGTGACTTATGTGGGCCCCACTTGATTCAAAATCCAAGTGGGCCCGCAAACACATTCCGGGCTCGGGTTCGTTAATTCCGAATTAACGAATTTTCCGTTGCGACTTAATTAAATTAAATCAAATTTAATTAAATAATTATGCTTAGCAAAATTACTATTCAAGTCGCTCGCGAATTAATTCTAAATTATCTTGTTCGCCCGAATTAAAATCCAATTTTAATTCTGTTATGAAACCAAAACATATCCTAGTCATATTATCCCGATGACTGCAGTACTTAAGAGTACTAGTTCCGTATCCTACGTGATCATCATCTCCAGATGACTGAAGTGATACTTCCATCTTGACATCACACCCAATACACTATGATTCTCAATATACCCAGAAGCGGCGTACACAGAACCTATTAAAGCCCCGGACGACCAAAACCAAAGTATATTGATTGTCGCAAGTATTAGCACACCCAATACACTATGATTCGCAATATACCCAGAAGAGGCGTACATAAAACCTGGTAAAGCCCCGGATGACCAAAACCAAAGTATATTGATTGTCGCAAGTATTAGCGATGCAAGTCTCAGGTTAAGACCAAATACACCTACCCTGATTCGGATTCCCATAGACACATGGTCATATTACTAATGGGATTCCGAGGGGTCTATCCAAAGCGAAGCAGTTTCCGTACCATCGGTAAACACAACCTCCTATCACACTTGCATAAGTATCCAATACTTAAATATATGAGAACTATGCTGTTATGCTCCCACAACGCGCACAAGTGAAATACTAGTCTATTTTGCATTATCAATGTCCAGTCTCGATAATACTACTACTAGGGATATTTAATGATTAAACCTCAGTGGATTAATATTGTCTCATATCTTATTAATCTGGTACTAATCATATGGACTTTTATCATTTATGTATCTTGGTAATCCAATTACAAATGATAAAAGAGTAATATCCTTTGTCATATAGTTAATTTGTACAACAACACCATGTTCTGTACAAATAGTGATGCTATTGGTCATAATTGTCCAACAATCTCTCACTTGGCCTATAGCCATTCACTCAAGTGTCCTACACCTGAACTATGTACGGGTCGCTCAAACTTCTACTGAGAAACAACTTTCATCAGCGGATTTGCATTGTTATCATCTGATGCGATTTATTCGATCATCACATTGCCACGATGTATGATCCGACGAATCAAATGAAATAGTTGAAGTATATACTTGGATCGTTGATGAGACCATTAATTCTTTAGCCTGTGCTGTAGCCTAGCTCAGCTGCTAACAAAACTACTCCTAGTCTAATTAGGAATTTTACAGATCCAAAATTGCTTCTTTTGATGCCTCAGCTGCAGTAATATTCCACTTTTGTTGTTTATTCTTGCTTGGAATATTTCCAGCTCACTGTTCCGTTATTCAAACTATATAATACCCTTATTAGACTTATAGTCGTTTTTGTCGGTTTGGAAACTTGCAACGGTGAACCCAATCACTTCATGTTCTCCTGCTCCATAGCTTAAGAAAGCATCCTTAGATCATCTAAGATACTTAAGGATGTTCTTAACATCAATCCAGTGACTATCACTTGGATTGGCCTGATTGTGACTCCATATGCTCAAAGTATATGAGACACTAGGTCACGTACATATTTTTCAATGTACGATTTCTCGGAGAGTGTCAACAACTCTTAGATCTATCCCAGTAGATCCTTATTCCTAGAATAAAGGTTGCATCTCCCAAGTATTCTATGGAGAATTTTCATGAAAGCAAAGCTTTCACCGATTTTATTATGGGAATGTCATTTCCAAGAAATGATATATCATCATTATATAGGACAATCATTGTCAGTGTGCTCCCACTAACCCTCTTATATACACAAGAATCATTTTATTTTGAATTAAATTATATACCATTATGATTACATCAAAACGATGGTTCCAAGAATTCAATGCTTGCTTCAATCCATAAATGGATCGAATTAACTTACAAACCTTGTTTGCTTGTTTTGGTATGACAAAACCGTCAGGTTATTTATAAACTTCCTCCAAAAGGTTTCCATTTAAGGAAAACGGTTTTGACGTTCAGCTGCCATAATTCATAAATGAAACATGCAACATTAGCAAGCATTATCTGAATGGATTTAATCATGGCAACGAGTAAAAGGTTTCGTCGTAGTCGACACCATGTTGATGACGATACCCTTTCTGTACAAGCCTAGCTGTGTACATTTGTATGTTGCCATTCATGTATGTCTTCCTTGAAGACACATTTAGTACCAATAGGCACAATGTCTTCTGGTACATCAACCAGTGTCCAAACTTAGTTGGTATATATGAAATCCATTTTAGACTTCATAGCACTTTGCCATAAAAGGAGTTGATACCCTATATCACTTCCTCATATGTAGCCGGTTCGTGTTCCTTAATAAGATTGACATCTTTACGAGGTGAGATCAGAAACCCATGCATCCCAGGTTGTTTTCTAACTCTCTCCGACTTGCGCGGCTCTTGTGTATTCGAAGATTATTGTTATAGTTTCATCCATGATGAACTGTTTGTGTTCCGTGAGGACTTGGTACCTGGAATAGTATTACTCCGATTTTCATCGAGTTTTACTTTCCTCCCACTTACCACTGCATATAGGTATTCCTCTTAGGAAAACCGCATGGAGAGCAACAATTACATTGTTCTCTTGTGAGTTGTATAAGTACTATACTTTGGTTTCCCTAGGATAACCTACAAATAGGCACTTATCCGATTTGGGTTCTAGTTTGGTATCATCCAAACATATGCCAAGCATTCCCAAATCTTCAGGAATGAGAAAACCCGGTTTCTTTCTTGATCATATCTAATATACAGTCTGTCTAACAGATTATCATGGAACCTTATTCAAAATAAGTATTGCACTGTTTAATGTGTATCCCGTAAAGGAAATTGGTAGCTCAGAGTGACTCATTATTAACCTAACTATGTCCAACAAAGTTTGGTTTCTCTGTTCGGACACACCGTCAAATTGAGGTGTTCCAGAAGGAGTCCATTGTGAAAGAATACTATACTCTTTCAAATAATCGAGAAACTTATTGATTAAGTATTTCCACCACGGTCCAATCATGATCTTTTAATACTCATGCCGGTCTGTTTTTATACTTATTGTCGAAACTCTTTGAATTTATCAAAAGTTTCCGATTTATGTTTCACAAGAAACACATAACCATAACGTGATGCCACATCCGTAAAGGTTACGAAGTATTCATATCCACCTCTAGCCGAGCTAGATATGGGCTCACTTACGTCACTATGAACGAAGGCTAACAGATCGGTGGCACTTGCAGTTTTACCAAGTAAAATATGTTTTAGGCACTTTGCCTAATAAACTAGATTCGTAGACATCATTTGAATTAGAATCAAATCCGTCCTAGTACCCACTCTTCGAAAGTGTGGATATACGAGTCTTGTTAATGTGTCCCAGACAACAATGCCACAAATAAGTCTCATCTGATTAATTCAGTTTTAGCTATTTTTTTGTCATGTTATACGTTTGAGATTCATTTATATTCAAAATATAATTATTGTTATTCACATTTAATGTGCTTATCTCAATATCATCTTTATAAACAAAACACTTAGTGTTCTAGAATATAAAGGTATACCCGCAACGGGTTAAACTTAGATATAAAGATAATGTTTATAGTCAAACTAGATACATCGTAACAGTTTCTTAATTTAAGTACATGCCCAAAGGGCAGTTCCAAAACTTAGGTTCCCACAGCCAAAACAGCAACTCTCATCCCGTTTCTAACTCATAAGTCGATCTCAACTGAAGCCAGTCTCATGCTAATCAGCAGATTCCGCACATCAGTATATATATTTATGTACCGCATCCAGTATCTAAAATCCAATTTTAAAACTAGCAGTGCATATGTTTATAACAAATATACATGAAGCCGGATCCTTGTCCGTCTTCACTTCCTTCATGTCTACCTTTTCCATATGGTAGTCACGCTTCCAGTGACCCTGTTTGCCACAATTTAGGCCGACATCTTGGGATATGTCATTTGTCTTCCTAGAAGCTCTGGCTCTGCCTCTGCCTGGCATAGCCATCAACTTTCCAAGAGTTTACTCTTGGTTCATAATGAACCTGCCCCAGCTTTCGAGTAGAGACTATAAGATCAAATCTTTGGTAGTCTCGGCCACGTAGGTAATGCCTAGCTAACATAGCTGATCGATGTCAGCAATCATCTGCGACACCTAGTGCTTGACAGATGTACCATCTGACATACGCGAGCTAAAGAGCTTGTTTTGCAATTTGTACTTCTAAGATCTAAGGTTAGATCTATGAAGATCCTTTAATTTCATCATCATGGTATAAGGATCTAATCCTTAATTCAGACAACGGAATTAAAGAGTCATTGCGGTAAGCAAAACAGATTGAGCACTAAAGTTATCATCACCATGATTTTTCCAAAACTCATGCTCCACTATTTGCTCAACTTCGGGCTCAAGCCCGAGATGTCACTCTTTCAAATAGAATAACTTCTCAGTTCCTAGGACTATCCTGAGGTTCTATTCCCAATCTGAAAATTGGAGTCGTTTATAGACATTTTCACCCAGGATTTTGTTCTAAATGCTAATCTTTCAGTTATCTTGATTCCAATAGTCCAACTATCCAATCAACGATTTCGGGTACAATTGAATATAATGATTACTATAGTCTAACTATATAATCAATTATAATTTGATTGGTTAAATTCAAATATATTGATTACTATAATCCAATTATATAATCAACTATAAATGAAGTAGTTTGAATACAGTCCAGCTGTTTAATTAAAACAACAATTGAATGTTAGTACAACTAATATATTTATAAATTAATGACGAAAAATGAAATGAGCGTGTATTGGCAAGTATCTAAACGAAATTAAAAATTTAATACTTGCCTCCCACTATTTTTCAGCGAGCCTCTAACCTTCTGTTGAGTACTCGAGAAACCTAATTTCCTAGTGGGCTAGGATCCCGTTAAATACCATACAACCTTGCCTTTGGCCAACAAGTTGTATGAAACTTAACTAGGTAAATCTCTAAGATCAATTGGATCTCATCCAATTCCTAGATCCAGTAGGTGGACATCCAAGTCCGAAATATATATCTAATATATGCCAATATATCCAATATATTCCCTAACCTATTCCTCTGAATCGACTAAGCCTTGGCTTTGGCACAACAAGCTTAATGATTCTAGTTAAGCGGGACCCATTGACTTTAGAAAGCTTCGTAATCGATGTCGATGGACAAGAAGTGATCTTGACTTTGGCAAAAAAATCACAACTTGGACAAGACATGCGATATGGAACAAAGCCTTCATGATTCAAACACATCCGCGATGGACAAATGTCTTGACTTTGGCCAACAAACCAGTGCCAATCTTGGATCTTGAGAATGAATCATTCAATGGAAGGAAAACACTTAATATTTGTTGAGGTTTTTTCGCGTAATTGGCAACCGATTAATTATCTTTGATTAGGTCTCATCATAAACCCTTAAGAATGCATTCTAAAAGCATAATAAGGCGCGATAAATAAATTAATAATGATATGCGGATGTATATCTCACAAATTGTTCCTAGAACAAATCACTCCCTTTCCTCTCCCTGGCTAGCACTATTCTTACTTCTACCTAATTACATGATACTTCTAAAGAAACCTCATTTACATTGAGGGGAATAGGTGAGAAGAGAATTACAAAGAATTGAGAGATAAAGGCTGGACACGTAGGTCCAATTTAATAAATTCTAAATTTATTACAAGAATTTCCAAAATTGCCCTCACCCATCTAATATCCATCTGATATAAATTATTCATACATCACATCCATGTATTCACACAAAGCATGTTATCAATCAATCTAATCCAATTAATTAATCTTTAATTAATGACCATCCAATGTTCAAACAACGATTTGATTTGCGCGAGTCCAACTCGTTTAAGAATAAGTACTCAAAGTACGAATTCTTGAATTATATCAAACTACAATATTAAATCCAATTTAATTTGTATTCAATACTAATTCTTTATTTAATTCCAAATTAAATAATTACATTTTTTATTGTGCCTTTGCGACTTAGATTCTAAATCTAAGCTTAATGGGTCTCAAAGCCCAATTAACATCCAATGTCAATTTAATTAAAGTCCAATGGGCTTTCAATTAATTTATAAGGCATGGGCTTTGGAAACCAAAACCCAATAAGGAATCACCCTATGCCAAAAATCAATTTAGGCCCAATTAAAATTTTAAAGCCCCATTTATTATATTTGGACTTTATGGAAATGGTTTTAGGCCCAATTGGATCCAACCAATTATCCTAAACCAAACTTGGCCCAACCAAGCCCATTAAGCCCAAATACAACAATATTAGCCCAATTCCAAATTAAGCCCAATTAATTAAATTCCAATATTCCAAATATCACAATTTATTTAATTAAAGTGTAATAGCTATAATTAATTAGTTAAATTAATATTTCAAAAACACCAATTACACTAATTAATCATGCTTTAATTAATCAACTTATGTCCAACACAAATTGAAGCAAAATCAATCCCAACTTGCTTCCAATAGCTCACGGCAATGATGGATTTTTTTCATCAATTTTGATTTCAATCAAATTAAATCACAAATCAATTTATCCATGTATTTTATGTTGGATTCTATTACCAAGCCCCAAGACCAACAAGAGCAAACAAAATATATATAAATGAATGAACAATATTGAAGTATGGCGGAATCATACTCACAAAAATCGGAATGCGGATGCGTTGATGAAATGAAAACTTCTCCTTTGTGCAGTGATGAATTCGGCCAAGGTGGAAAGTGCAGCTCCAAGCTTTGTTTGATCCTCCCAAGCTCAAGGATTAGTTTCCCATATCACCTATGTATGATCCCTTGAAGGTGCTAGCCTTTGTTGTGATTTTGAATGCACAACTTCTTCAAATCTTGCCACAAAAATGAAGAAATGGAGAGCCCAAAACTGCATCTGGTTTCGGCAATGTGAGAGAGAGGAGTGTTGAATGATTTTTGTTACAAAAAATCAATTTATATTTATGCCATAATATTTATTAAATTAATAATAAACTTATGACACAAATCATGCAATGGCTTAGAGTGTCAAACACTCAATTTCCATGCAAAACCATTGAGTGCAATGTACACTATCTCCATGCAATGCATTAGAGTTAAATAATGCATAATATGACATGTGTCATGTGGGCCCCACACGTTTCCAAATGAAAGTGGGCCCACGTGCACTCACGCGTTCGGGTTCGATATTTCCGAAATACCGAACTTACGTCGCGACGTTAATTAAATCGAATTTAAATAAATAATTGCGCCTAGCGAAATTATTATTTACGTCGCTAACGAATTAATTCTAAATTAACTCGTTTGCCCGAATTAAAATCTAATTTTAATTTCGCGTCGAAATCGAATTTCGATTATTATATCGAATATAATAATTTTATGATTAATTCCAAATTAATCGTTCTCTCTCTATGTATAGTACTTTATCCAAGATAAAGTCTCTCCGTAATTAATCCAAGATTAATCGAGTTTGAATCATACGTCATTGGTGAATCTTCGGGAAGCGACCCAAGAGATCTCCGGATATGTTGGCAGTAAATACGGTCGTCGGATTATCCGAACACGTACGTACCTCGTACTACGTTTTTACCGATTCACAAGACAAGGTTGGCTTCTAGCAAAGCGCCATGCCTACCCAATTCTCCAGAAATATTCTTATAGGAATATAAGATCTATATCAAGCGTAGTATACCGTAGTATTGCGTATATCGAACCAGTATCAGATGATCACATGTTAGGCCTGGGGCTGGAAATGTGTCTGCCCCGTACGAAACATATATCGGACATCAAGCAACTAGTCTCTTTAAATCGGACAATCCTGACATGGTCATATTGTCCCGATGGTTGCAACCTTTTATAGAGTACTAGTTCTGTGTCCTGCGTGATCATCACCTCCATATGTCTGAAGTGATACTTCCATCTCGACATCACATCCAGTACACTACGATTCTCGATAAACCCAGAAGAGGTGTACACAGAACCGGTTAAGGTCCCCAACCACCAAAACCAAAGTTTACCGATTGTCGCAAGTACTAGCGATGTAAGTCTCAGGTTAAGACCATATACACCTACCCTGATGCGGCCTCCCATAGACACGCAGACATACTACCAATGGGATTCTGCGGGGTCTATCCAGAGCGAAGCTGTTTTCCGTACCATCGGTAAACACAACCTCCTATCGCACTTGCATAAGTATCCAATACTTAAATATATGAGAACTATGCCGTTGTGCCCTCACAACGTGCACAAGCGCAATACTAGTCTATTCCGCATTATCGATGTCCGATCTCGATAATACTCCGACTAGGGATATTTAATGATTAAACCTTTATGGATTGATACTGTCTCATATCATCTCAATCCGGTATTAATCATATGGACTTTCGCCATTTATATATCAAAGTAAATAATATTACAAAACGGCAAAAGGCAATTTCATTATCACATAGTTAATTTTGTACAATAATACAATATCATTTACAAACAGTGACGCTATGGGACATAATGTCTAACATTTTAAACTCATCCAATGGTCTAAAAAATCAAAATCACCATGAGCTTAAGGTTCCTACACCATTCGACCAAGCCTAATGAATTGGGGAAAATTAATCCAATTCATTTTTCATCAAATTGATCATACATAACTCTAAGTTATCAATATGTAAGCATACTCAAACAAACAATTTGATCAAATCATGCTCAAATCAAAAATACCCAAATTCAATATTAAGAACCCTAAAATATTTCATGCTTAATTTAAGCTAATGATACCATTGTTGGGTTCTCTAAGAACAATAACCAAGATAATTAAGCATAAAATCATGTGAATACGCAAAGTAAAGTAGCGGAAATTACTCACTTTGATCGGCTAAGGATGTGTAGAAAACAAAAATTTTTCCTCCATTGAAGTTGCTCCAACTCATCTATTTGATGTATGTTGAACTTCCAAGCTTGAATTCCAAACTCATGGGAAAGGTTTCCCTATCACCTTTGTATGATTCTTTAAGTGCTAGCTTATGATGAATTTTGCAACAAAACTCTTCCTTATCTTCTTGTTGTTCTCGGCAAAGTGTGAAGAAGAATGAGAGGGTGAGGCTCACGGTGAAGAGAAAAAAAAAGAGTGAAGTGTTGACTTGTAATTTTTATTTTCCAAAAACAAAAGACATATACCAAAATCAAAGTTTGGTAAAAGTCAATCACAAATCAAGCTAGTGTGTTAAACAAGTCATCAACAACCCTACCACTTCCATCAACCAAAAGGTGATGAGATAGACTAGGTGATGTGATTTGTGTGGGCCCCACTTGATTCAAAATCTGAGTGGGCCCGCAAACACATTCCTGGCTCGGGTTCGTTAATTCCGAATTAACGAATTTTCCATTGCGACTTAATTAAATCAAATTTAATTAAATAATTATGCCTAGCAAAATTACTATTCAAGTCGCTCTCGCGAATTAATTCTAAATTAACTCGTTCGCCCGAATTAAAATCCAATTTTAATTCCTTTATGAAATCTAATTTCATTTAATATATCGAATATATTAATTTATCGATTAATTCCAAATTAATCATTCTCTCTCAATTAATTGAATTCTATCCTAGATAAAATTCTCCGTAATTAATCCTAGATTAATTTTCTCTCTCTTCTAATTAATCCCAGATTAATTATGTCCGAGTCAACGTCATCGGTAAATCTTCAGGAAGTGACCAATGAGATCCCTGGATATGTTGGCAGTAAATCCGGTCATCAGAATATCCGAATATGTGCGTACCTAGTACCACGTTCTTACCGATTTACAAGACATGGTTGGCTTCTAGCAAAGCACCGTGCCTACCCAATTCTCCAGAAATATTCTTTAAGGAATATATAATTTATGTCAGGCGTAGTATACGTAGTATTGCGTATTATGATCCAGTATTGAATGTCACATGCTAGGCCTGGGGCCGGAATTATGTATGCCCCATACGAAGCATATATCGGATCTCTGGTAACTAGTCTCTATAATCGGATAAACATGTCCTAGTCATATTATCCCGATGACTGCAGTACTTAAGAGTACTAGTTCCGTATCCTACGTGATCATCATCTCCATATGACTGAAGTGATACTTCCATCTTGATATCACACCCAATACACTATGATTCTCAATATACCCAGAAGAGGCATACACAGAACCTGTTAAAGCCCCGGACGACCAAAACCAAAGTATATTGATTGTCGCAAGTATTAGCGATGCAAGTCTCAGGTTAAGACCAAATACACCTACCCTGATTCGGATTCCCATAGACACATAGTCATACTACCAATGGGATTCCGATAGGTCTATCTATAGCGAAGCTGTTTCCGTACCATCGGTAAACACAATCTCCTATCACAATTGAATAAGTATCCAATACTTAAATATATGAGAACTATGTCGTTATGCTCCCACAACGCGCACAAGTGAAATACTAGTCTATTCCGCATTATCGATGTCCAGTCTCGATAATACTACGACCAGAGATATTTAATGATTAAACCTTAGTGGATTAATATTGTCTCATATCTTATTAATCCGATACTAATCATATAGACTTTTATCATTTATGTATCTTGGCAATCCAATTACAAATGATAAAAGACCAATTTCCTTTGTCACATAGTTAATTTGTACAACAACATCATGTTATGTACAAATAGTGATGCTATTGGTCATAATTGTCCAACACTTGGGTAGACACTAATCCAGATGTTGATTTCAAAGAATCGATATCAGTCTGAAAATCAGAGTCTTTATATCCCATTAGGATCACATCCTCACGGGAATACACAAGCATATATTCTCTCATTCTCTTAAGATACTTGAGAATGTGTTTCTCAGCCACCCAATGATCCAATCCTGGGTTCGACTGAAAACTTACTGACAACTCCCACTACAAAATAGATGTTCGATCTCGTGCATAACAAAGTATACATGAGACTACGAACTGCTGAGGCATATGTGATATGTCTCATTTCCTCAACATCTTGAGGTGTCTTAGGAGACTATTCCTCTTACAAATGAATTCCATGCCGATAAGGCAGATTGTCTTTCTTTGAATTATGGATCCCAAATCCCACAAGGATCTTGTCGATATATGATGTCTGAGACATAGGTAACAGTCGTTTCTTGCGATCCCGAAGTATCTGAATCCTAAGAACATAATTGGCTTCTCCCAACTCTTTCATTTGGAATTGGTTAGCTAGCCAGGTTTTCACGTCAGATAATATCTTTACATCATTCACAATGAGTAAAATATCATCGACGTATGAATTAAGAAAAACCATCTTCCCGTCAATGACGCGCTTGTATACACAAGGCTCATCAACATTCTGCTCAAAATCATAAGACTTGATCGTGGTATCAAATCATATATTCTAAGATCGAGATGCATACTTAAGTCCATAAATAGACTTTTACACCTTGCAAACTTTTTGCTCTTGACCTTGGGATATGAACCCCTCTGGTTGTATCATATAGATACTCTCATTCAAGAATGTAGTCTTGACATCCATTTGCCAAATTTCATAGTCATAATATGCGGCAATGGATAGAAGAGTGCGAATGGATTTGAGAATGGCTACTGGCGAGAAAGTTTCCTCATAATCAACTCATTTTTTCTGGGTATAACCCTTGGCCATTAGCCTAGCCTTGAAGGTCTGTACCTTCCCATCTGCTCCCCTCTTCCTCTTGTAGATCCACTTCCAACCTATGGGTTTCAGCCCATCAGGTTGGTCTAAAAGTTCCCAGACTGAGTTGGAGTACATGGACTCCATCTCTAAGTTCATGGCTTTGAGAGATTCCTCTTTGTCAGAATCATCCATTACACTACGATAGGTCAATGGATCATCTATACCATCACTGGATGCGACAACTTGTGCCTCTCCAACCCCAAGGTAGTAATCAGGTTGTCGTACAACCCTCCCAATACGTCTAGGTGGAAGATCATTCTGACGAACTTGCATCTGACTCTCAGATGTCGAAGGTGCTATGTATTTGTCAACTTTCGTTGACGATGGTGTGCTGGTCGAACCAGCAAGTAACTCCTCGAGCAACACCTTACTTCGAGGCTTAGTCCTCCTCTAGAAACGTAGCATTTGTCGATACAAATATTTTATTATCACCAGGACTATAGAAGAATCCTCCCCTAATCTCCTTAGGATAGCCTATAAATAGGCACACTTGAGAATGTGGCTCCAACTTTGTAGTCTTATTCTTCAGTACATGTGCCGGACACCCCATATGCGGAAATGTCGTAAACTAGTTTTACGACCATTCCACAACTCTAAGTGAGTCTTAGGAACATAATTAGATGGAACTACATTAAGGATATACATTGCAGTTTGCAGTGCATATCCCCAGAACGAGCTAGGTAGTGAGCTATAACTAAACATAGATCTCATCATGTCTAGTTGGGTCCGATATCTCCTCTCTACAACACCATTTTACTGTGGTGTTCCAAGTGCTATGAGCTGGGATTCTATCCCATGCTTAACTAAGAATTCCTCGAAATCCATGTCAAGGTATTCTCCTCCACGATCTGATCGTAGAGTTTTGATTGTTTTACCTAACTGGTTCTCAACCTCAACATGATACTTTTTGAACTTTCCAAAAATATCTGACTTGTGCTGCATTATGTAAACATACCCATATATAGAATAATTGTCAATGAATGTGACAAAATATTCATTACCACCTTGGGCTCTTACATTCATCGGTCCGTAAACGTCCGAATGTATTAGCTCAAGTGGTTGACTGGCTCTTATACATTTTCCAGTAAAAGGTCTTTTGGTCGTTTTTCCTTCTAAACAGGATTCGCAGACTGGTAAAGTTCCGAGCTTTAACTGGTTTAAGGCTCCGTTCTTTATCAAAATGTCTATCCGGTCAAGGTTGATCTGACTGAGTCTAAGATGCCACAGATATGTGTGATCTTGAGAAATCTTTTACCGTTTAGTTTTAGGTTTCTCAACCTGAAACATTTCAGTATTAACTAGTGACTTATGTGTTAACGGTCTTAACACATACAAGTTATCTCCTAGTTTCCTTAGCATATAGGTAATCCATTTTTGAAATAATAATAATTATTATTATTAGATAAATGATAACCATCATGCAATAGTTTTGAAACAGAAATCAAATTTCCATGACAAAACAGGAACAAACACCACTTTGTTTAAATTCAAATAACTTTTATTTGAAAAAATTGAGATTTGATAACTCCCACTGTTTTACTGAAACAACATCCCTTTTCCAAACTCTCATAATAAAGTTACCTTCAACAAGGTCTTTACGTATGTCAAATAGTTGTACTTTTAGCCTTCCCAATGCTATTCTTCTTCATCTTTGTAGATTTGGAAGACTTGGCAACATTTTCCTCAGCACCAGACCTACGAGGATCCACAAGCATGGACTCGTAATGGGTGAGCTCATTAAGCAGTTGGGTCAAAGTAAAAGCCAACTTGTTCATAACATAGTTGCTTTTAAACTGCAGGAACTCTTCGGAAGAGTTTCCATAATCATTGTCACCTGGCTACGCTCGTCAATACGAGCTCCATGAGTCTCGGCAGTGTTGAGATATGTCATTATCCTTAAGACGTGCTCTCAGATTGATGTCCATTCCTTCATCCTAGCAGTCATCACTGAGACCATGGCCTCATGACGTTGACGCTCTGAAGGCTGCCCAAACATGCCCTGCAATGACTCTATCATCTGAGATGCTAGAGCCATAGGTTCATGTTTTGCAGCAAGAACCTCAGACATCTCTGTTAGCAAGTAGCAGCGAGCTTTCTCATTTGCTGCGCTGCATTTCTGGTAGGCATCGCACACAGCTTGGCCAGTATTTTTGGCCGGCTCGGGAGGACTCTCATCCATCAGGACAAACTATAGGTCTTCGCATACCAGAATAACATTCATGTTACTTTTCCACTTAACATAATTTTCCCCCGTTAATATATCATTTGAGAGTATGGAAATAATTGGAGAAACCATGGAAGAAAAATAAAATAAACATGCATTTAACATTCATTCATCGCATATTAAAATCATCAAACAATTTTGGCATAAAATTAAACATGATACATGAACCATGAATAACGAATTAGAAACCTAAGAGAATTACTATGCCACATAAATCTATCATCCCACAAGTAAGTGCCGCCGTATGGTAGGTCAAGTACTTGCATAGTAGATCGAGACAATCTCAGTTGATTAATATATGCGTGAATAACTCTTATTTCTATATTAAAAAATTATCATTTCATTCAATCAAGGAATTTTATTAACAGTTAATTATTCCTTTGTGAGTGTGACCCGCCGTTTCGGGATTCTTGGACTTAACGAGTGAAGTGCCGCCGTAGGGTAGGTCAGTTCACAAGATACATCTAGAATCTCTATCCTCTCGGAATCCAAATCTGATATTGACCCAAAATGGACACCATCCGTAGGGCGACGAAAGCAAAGCCATCTCGAGGCGTATTTTGAATCTCACGTTTTCGGACTAACAATGGAGATCGCGGGATATACTGTCGTATATCCCTTTCCCACTCACTATTTTAAAATTAAGGTTTCTATCTATAAAATATCCAATATTTTATTTTAACTTGTGTGGATAAATTTATGGCGGCTAAATCATAACTATTATTTACACTAGTTTAACATTAGTGACCTAACCAATTTTAACTCTTAAAATTTATATCACTAATTTTCCATTAGTCTCTACTAATAGTATTACTCAATTAAACTAATTTAATTAGAATGGTATTAGTGACCTATTATATTTTAACTCTTAAAATATTAGAACACTAATAGGTTTAAAATTTTAGAATCCTAAAATGGTCAAGATTTATATTAAACTATTTAATTAATCTTAGTGCGTTATAAAATCCAATGGTATGTGGAATTGTATCCCGAGTGCAAACTATATTACCGTCCATTCAGATTCGGCTATGGAATTTATATCCGAGTTTCCATCCTATATACCAATGGAATTTATTATGCACTACTTAAGCCCAATATATTAAAATTCAAATTTTAAACCATAAATCCAATTAATCCAATTAATTGATTTCCATGCATATCATAATCTAATTTAAACATTTTAAATCACATAAAATAATATTTCATGCCTATAATGATAATGCATCTAAAACATGTTATGGCATGTAAAATGCAAGAGTATACACCCTAAGCTATATGACATGTTATTCAAACAATTCGAAATAAACATACATATAACATAAATATATTTTGCATTGACCAGGCTCTTATTTTTCCTATAGTAATCTAATTAGTACATCAAATTTACCAAGGCATCCTTTGGTCTTCAAATCCCGCTTCAAGGTGGTGTTGGCTCCTTTTACGACTTCGGTGCTCCAAAATTACAACAATTGAAAATTTACATTGGAAAATAAAATTACAACAATTGTAAAAAATGGCCTTATGGCCATACATCCCAAAATAAAACCAACTACAAAAATAAGAGCCGGAAAAATTTACGACCAATGCAAAATCCATTCATCACATGAAATAACAATAAACAGTCATCACATGAATATTATTTTGTGCCCACTAATCTAAACATACATATCATATTTATAACTCATATAAATATATAAAAAACATAAACATTAAAATAAAAAGAGAAGGGTTAAGAACACTTTTCAACCTTGCTTTTGATGCCACTTGTAAGGAACCTAGGACATCACATATCTCCACATTGATATGATATTGTCCACTTTGGGCCTAAGCCCTTATGGATTTGATCTTGAGCTATACCCAAAAGGCCTCGTACCAATGGAGATATTGTCCATCCTTATAAACCCATGATCCTCCCCACTTCTAGCCAATGTGGGACTTTGTTTGCACACCCAACACAAAGATGGTCATTTCAATCAAGCAGCGTGTCAGAAAGCTGTTGTGAAGATGATCATTGTTGACGAGCTACCATTTAGCTTTATAGAGAAAGAGGGTTTTCGACATTTATGTAGTGTTTCCATCCCTCGTTTTGATGTCCCATCTCGTAGGACTATAACTAGAGATATCCTACAGCTGTATGCTGATGAAAAATTTATGTTGAAGAGTATTTTCTCTGCGGGTTATCAGAGAGTTAGTTTGACCACCGACATATGGACATCAATTCAAAACATTAATTATATGGTTATCACTGGACATTTTATAGACTGATTGGCAGTTGGATTGGCGAATCCTTAGCTTTTGTCCAATTAAAAATCATAAAGGAGACATTATCATAAGGTTAATAGAGTCTTGTTTACAACATTGGGGTATTGAGAGAATTTTTACTATAACTGTGGATAATGCTAGTGCCAATGTCGTAGCCATCATGAGGACGTGGATGAGAGATGCATTGGTGCATAATGGAGAGTATGTGCATATAAGATATTGTGCTCACATATTAAACTTAGTTGTGTCTGATGGTCTGAAAGAATTGGATGACATCATTATAGCAATCTGCAATGCTGTTAAGTATGTGAGATATTCTCCATCAAGATTAGAGGCATTTAAATCAGCGGTAGCACGTGATAGGATAGAGATTAAGGGCAGTGCCATTTTAGATGTTCCTACTAGATGGAATTCCACATATTTAATGTTGAATGCTGCATTAGACTTCCAGAAGTCCTTTAATCGAATGATTGATGATGACGGTCACTAGGCTCCATATTTTAGAGATGATGAAAATGGGAGCAAAAGGATTGGGCCTCCTACGGATATAGATTGGGAGAAAGCTCAATACTTTGTGGATTTTTTAGAGATCGTTTATGATGAAATGAATATTCAGTGCCTCATCTACCGTCACATCTTGTTTCACTTACAATGAGATTTGCAAGATTCATACTAGCTTGAAAAACCTGGCTTGTTATGAACATCCTCTTTTGCATGAGATGGCCATAACTATGAAGATGAAATTTGATAAGTATTGGGAGACCACTGCCAAAATAAATAAATTATTGATTGTCAGTACTATTCTTGATCCACGACGTAAGATGACATTTGCATATGTTTGCTTTGGTATATTTTTTGATAATGATAATATTAAAATAGAGGAAATGAGAAAGTCCGCTAGAGATTTATTGAAAAGATTATACGATACGTATAATGATTGGTATGGCACAAATGGGTTGTTTGTTGACGGTGATGGATCAAGAGGTGGGGGTGTAACTGGTGTTGGTGAATATGGGTCTAGTGCTGGTATGACCCAATCTCAGCCGTTTATTAGACCGCGAGCACAAGATAGAGTGCGTAAGCACAATACAAACGTGCAACCTGATGATCCGTTTCAGGTTTTTCAGACTAGTCATGTCATTCATCAAGAGGATAGTACTGAGGTTGAAATATATTTGATGGAACCCTATGAGACTAGTCGTGACCATAGCTTTAGTGTTCTGATGTGGTGGAAAATAAATGCTAGTAAGTATCCAATTTTGGCTAGGATTGCTCGTGACATTTTTGCAATACCGGTATCGACAGTGGCATCTAAATCGACATTTAGTACGGGCGATCATGTTCTTGATGATTTTCGTAGCTCATTAATTCCCGTTAGGGTTGAGGCTCTAATATGCACTCAAAATTAGATACGGAATAGGCTTACAATTGACAAAACCAATGAAGTGGAAGCAATGCTATTGGAGGCTGAGTACTACGAAAAACTTGAGGATGGTAAGAAAAAACTTATCACTTAGTTTTTCAATTTTTAGTTTTTTACAATGAATATCATAAAATGCAAACTTAGAATAATTTTTTTTTTGTATTCTATTTGAAGAATATCACAAGTTACAATCTGAATCACAATCACTGGATGATCATGTTGTTGGAAACAGAGTTTGAGAATAAGTATCTTGAAGGTACAATTTTGACAATATAGTTAGATCACTTGATGGATTTATTTCGCTAATCTTTTTGATTATTTACATTTCGAATGAATACTTTATACTTGAAAATGTAGTATTAGCATATAGTATTGGTTTGAGTGTGAGAGCTATTATATATGTAGATTTTAACAAGCTTTTGCTTTTGTTTCTAGTGAAACATAGTAAGTAATATGACTATGACTTTCTTTTAAATCAATATGAGGTGGCTACATGGCATGGTTCATTAACATGTCAGATATTGGTGTTTAGTTCATTGTTTAATTGAATCCTAGTGACATTGATGTGAGCATTATTCGTTCTTCATCTGAAGCTATACATTATCGTGTGTCTCATGTTTCCGCTTCTTGGAGTTTTGTGGTTTATGTGGTTTATGGTGTGTGTGACTATGAGAAGGGTCGGGAACTTTAGGCCGATCTGATTACTTATGGTAATGATTTTGATGATTCTCTGTGGTTAGTTATGGGGGATTTCAACGCCATCCGTACATCGTTTGAGCATAGTGGCGGTTCTTTGTCGTGGCCATCTTAGAAAGATGATCTGCATTGCTGCTTGGGTCAGGATGGTTTGGATGATCTTCAGTTTTTTGACTGTCATTTTACATGGTTTAATAAGCAGGTTCACTCTCCTATCTGGCGTAAGCTTGATCGTGTTATTACTAACTCCTCTTGGGAGTGTCTCTTCTCGGGTTCGGTTTCTCGGTTTCTTCCCCCTCGGATTTCGGATCACTCTCATATGGTTGTTAAGCTTGCTGAGCTCCCAAAAATGAAAATTCCTTTCAAGTTCTTTGATTTTTGGGCTGATCATCCTGATTTCCTCTCTGTTGTGGCTAGGGCTTGGGATATTGATGTTTGTGGTACTCCGATGTTCCGTTTGTGTAGTAAATTTAGGAGTGTTAAGGTGGCTTTGAAGAAGTTTAATGTTGAGAACTTCTCTAATATTTCGGGTAGGGTCTTGGATATTAGAAGGGAATTGGATAGGGTGCAGTGTGCTTTGCAAGATTGCCCTAGTGACTCTGCTTTTTTAGCAAAAGAGGTGAGAATTTCTTTATGTTATGGTGATTTGAGTCGGGCTAAGGAGGGCTTCAATAGATAGAATCTAGTGTTCAATGGGTCAACCTTGGGGATCCGAATTCGAAATTCTTCTTTACTGCTATGAAGAGTCTTCATTGTCGTAGTAAAATTACTTATGTTTCTAAGGAGAATGTGACTCGTTTGGAGGATGATGTTTTGGTTATGAAGGAGATTGTATCTTTTTATGAGACTCTTTTGGGGCCCCAACCTTGTCAGCAAGATATTGATAAGGATATTCTCCATTCCGCTATTACTATGCATGTGTTTGTTGATCTGAGGGAGACTTTTGCCCGGGAGGTTTCTGATGAGGAGATTAAGTCTGTCTTGTTTTCTTTGAAGGAAAATAAGGCTCATGGTCCAGACATGTTTAATTCGGGTTTCTTTAAGAAGACTTGGAGTATTGTGGGTGATGATTTCCTTTGTGCTATTCATGCTTTCTTTTGTTCAGGGCGTCTCTTGAAGCAGGTTAACGCTACTACTATTGCTTTGATCCCAAAGATCCCTAACCCTTCCCAGGTTAAGGATTTCCGTCCTATTTCCTGCTATAACACTATTTATATATGCATTGCCAAGCTTATTATGAATCAGATTAAGATCATCATTCCTTCTGGGTCAGCTCTAATCAATCTGCTTTTGTTGAGGGGCGGCGTATTTGCGATAACATTTTACTATGCCAGGA
The DNA here is from genome assembly GCA_019454045.1 of Zanthoxylum bungeanum. Taxonomy (NCBI): domain Eukaryota; kingdom Viridiplantae; phylum Streptophyta; class Magnoliopsida; order Sapindales; family Rutaceae; genus Zanthoxylum; species Zanthoxylum bungeanum. The sequence goes on along the minus strand of SKCR01022953.1, from coordinate 1,937 downwards.
TCTGGTGAGGAATTACCATTGGAGTGGTGGAACCCCAAGATGTGCTCTTAAGATTGATTTGATGAAAGCTTATGATACTGTCAGTTGGGATTTTATGGTTGAGGTGCTGCGGACTTTTGGTTTTCCTGAGAGGATGGTGGGCTGGATTCGGGAGTGTGTGACCTCTACTGTGTTTTCTGTGTATATTAATGGGGAGTTTAATGGTTTTTTCACTAGGGGCCGTGGTTTATGATAAGGGGATCTTATGTCTTCTTATCTTTTTATTTTGGCTATGGAAGTTCTCACGGGCTTACTTCACACTATGTCTCATGATCGGGGTTTCAAGTTTCATTAGCGTTGTTCTAAAAACCGTCTCACTCATCTTTGTTTTGCAGATGACCTTATGATTTTCTGTAAGGCGGATGCTCCCTCGGTCTCTTTGGTCAATGAATGTCTTGGGCAGTTTATGGGTTTATCTGGTTTGGTCCCGAATCCAGCAAAGAGTCATATTTTCTCCTCCGGTATCTCTCATTCTTTAAAAGATCGGCTGCTTCATTTGTTGGGTGATAAGTGCGTGAAAATGTACTTTGAAACGACACTTATTCGGGTTTATTGTTAAGTATTAGTAATATATTTTATATTTTATTATATGATTTTTATTATTTTATTAATTTAGAAAATGTTTATTATTTATGTTAGTTTAGTAATTTTTGTTTCTCTTTATTATTTTAGGAATTGGAGACATTCAAATGGGCAAAAACCAAAGGCAAAAACTACAGCCACGGCGCCCTTGAGCAAGACTGGCGCCATGGCGCCACTCTCACAGCCAAAATGCCGAGAGTGAGGCGCCACGGCCCTGCAGGAAGAAGAGAGAGTCAGCCGAAACTTTGACCAAGAAAGGAAAAATGAAGAGGAAAGTGTTGTTTGCTTCACACGTGGGGCCAAAGTAAAGTTGCAATTGTTGACCTAAGCTTTCCTACTTTAATTGCTCTAAAAAGCCACAAAAGTGGCAACAAAGATTTAATTTAAAAAGTAGCAGACGTGGAGAGTGAGAGAGATGCCAAAGAACAAAGTAAATTGGACCATGCATGCACGTGGGCCCAGGATCCATAGTAAATTAGGTTTTGTTGGAAAATGCTTATTCATAAGCATTTTGAGGCTCAATTTTAAGCATGGTCCACTTCGTGTTAGTGGTTGTTATTGAATGATTCGGATACTCCTCCGTGAGTACTTCGAAATGGTATATTCATATGCTTAAAATGGTGCTTGGGTGAATGAGAAATTGTTGCTCAAAGTTCACCCATTGGTGTTGGAAAATAAAGAAAAGAAAGCTTGTCCCATATGGGAAAGCTATAGAGTGAATATTATGCTTATATATGATTGCTCATAAGTAGATGGGTAAGAGTTATAAGGATAGAGGCTCTCTCTACGTGCGCGGGGGGGGGGGGGGGGGTGCAAATCAAATCCGAATCAAGCTTGGCTCGTGTGCACCCGCGTGTCCTGCGTACACGAATGCCGGACCAAAATGTGCGAGCCCGGCCTAGCGAATTTTTGCAAGCCTCTTCTTTATTTTTCCAAGCTTTTGATGTTCCATAACAGTTAATTCAATTTTATTAATTAACTAAGTGGTTACAAATCAAATGGAAGGTCTCCCACTAACTCAATTGAATTGGCATGTTAATTTCTTTTTAATAGAGATGTGTATTTTCGTTTTTGTTGAGTTGAATACAGAAACAAGTTTTAAGCTTTCTTTTTAGAAGAGTTCAAGCACTTCGGTTGTTCGTTGCAGTCGAATTTGGTGGTGCCCAATTTCCTCTTTTTCCGTTGCATCCTGGGAAACAGACGTCTCGCGTTCTACTGCACCGATCGGTAGGGGACGAATTTGTTTTAAGGAGATTGTTGCCGCATCAACAAGCCTCGGAATTCTGCCTTCATCACTGGGACTGATTTACTGTTTT